>JAJOOS010002184.1:0-62585 GCA_029582725.1 Solanum chiquidenum
GGTCTCAAGTTCGAAACCCCTTGCCAGCGAAAGCAAGGGGTTTGCCTTTTGGGTCGAGCTCGTCGCACCGGGCTTGCCTAGTGCGAGTTACCTCTCCTATGTGGTTTGCGAGCTATTACATAGGAGCGGGGATTTCACCATGTGCGCACCCAAAGGGTAGCGGCTGTGGGTTTCCCTTGTCATAAAAAAAAATGTAAGAAAAATAAATTTTAAATAAATGCATGTGAAGTTTATTTAGATTTTAGGCCTCTAATTAAAATTTCGCTTTAGGCCCCCGATTACGTTGAGCCGCCCCTGATCATCACCAAGTATTACATGTACTCACCATGAGTTTGATGGGAAAATTGAATCAAAAATTGCATGTGAGTCTATGGAAGACAAGTTAACGACACAACAATCATTTTTCTTTGGAAATAAGGAGATGGAAGCTATTAAAAATCAAGTTTCTCCAAATTGTAAAAGTACAAAATTCGAGTTGTTAGTAGCGTTTTTATGGAAATGCCGTACTATTGCTCTTAATTTGCACCCTGGAGAAATTGTTCGTTTGACGTTCTTTGTTAGTATACGTGGAAAATCACTAAAATTTGAATTGCCATCTGGATATTATGGTAATGCATTTATTACTCCAGCTGCAGTATCAAAAGCAGGATTGTTATGTTCAAATTCACTAACATATGCAGTTGAGCTAGTCAAGAAACTTAAAGATCATATGAATGAAGAGTACATTAAATCAGTGACAGATTTAATGGTGATTAAAGGACGACCTGAGTTATCGAAATCTTGGAATTTTATTGTCTCAGATAACAGATCTGTTGGATTTGATGAATTTGATTTTGGATGGGGAAAGCCCATTTTTGGAGGGGTTTCAGAAGCTATATCTTTCATTAGCATTGGTATTCCTGTTAATAATGAAAAGGGAGAAAAGGGTATTTTAGTAGCAATAAGTTTGCCTCCATTGGCCATGGAAAAATTTCAAAAAATTGTCTACAAGATGACTTTTAAAAATGTAGAAGGAGCCAACATAATTTCAAAGATGTAAGATTTTTTTTTTTTTTTTTTTGCCTTTATTTTCAATTCATCAATGATAAAATCAGAATTATGGAGATGGTACTGTATGTTCAATCATTTTCCTATTAGAATGTACTTGTCCATCATTTGACTATGTTTGATAGTGTACAAAATTCAAAAAACTTGTGATTTATCCCCACCCCTACCCCTCCTCCTAATAAGCACATAATAAAGTTTTGATAAAAGACAGATAATGTGAATTCTACACTAATTGAGCAAAGATCATTAAAGACATGTCCTTCACTTCAGCGACATGTCCTTTTACTTAAGCGGAGACCCCTTCGCAAAAGCGAAGCTCGCTTAAGCACGAGCATCGCAAAAGCGAAGACCCCTTCGCAAAAGCGAAGCTCGCTTAAGAGACATGTCCTTCACTTAAGCGGAGGTCGCTTAAGAGACATGTCCTTCACTTAAGCAACAGGACCTTCGCAAAAGCGAGGCCTGCTGCATCAGAAAACACAGCCAACTCCCAAAACATCAAAAGGACACTCGAAATTCATTCGGAACTCTGTACACACAAATCAGATATGCAAATCAATTATACTCGACGTTACAGACTCAATGGAACTATCAAAACATGATTCGAGGTTTCCTTGACCTGACATCCGTAAAAACCACAAGAAACAAACTCACGCCTAAAAAGGCTAAAACAAGCTCAGAACCTCTCAAAAATCAACCAAGACCTCACCTAGGCCTAAAATCATCCCCAAATCCAACGGAACTCTTGGAATTTTGATCCGAGCTTTCGACCCCTGAATATTGACTAACATCAACCAAAACGCTAAATTTCCACAATTTCACAACTTAAGACATCAAATCCTTAAAAAGACTCAAAAATTGAAACCGACAACTCCCTCTGCTCAGATTCCACATTTTGTGATTGATGAAATCAACGGAATTCGATTCCGACACTTGAAACTCCAAAAGACCCCCAAAACCACTTCCTTAACAACTTAGCCTTTTGAAACTCACAAACCTACCAAATTCTCAATTTTTAACTCAAAGTTCAAAACTAAAATTTTAAACTCAATCATAAAATACTCGGGGTCGACATCGGGAGGGTAAAATGATAGATTCACAAAACTTTCCAAAAATGACCGACTGGGTTATTACAACCAACTAGAGAGTTTCGATATTAAAGGAAAAGATCAAATGGTGTGTAAGCTAAAGAAGCCAACATATAGACTCAAACAAGCCTCACGATAATGGTATATATATATTTTAATGATACCATAACATCTTTTGAATTTAAGGAGATTACCTTCGATCGTTGAATATACCAAAAGATCAGTGGGAGTAAGTCTATATTTTTAGTCCCGTATGTGGATGACATTTTACTTGTTGCTAATGATTTAGACATATTGTGTGAGACGAAATACTTTCTCTCTGTGAACTTTGAAATGAAAGATATGGGTGAGGCATCATATGTTATATGGGTAGAAATATTTCGTGAAAGATCACAAGAGTTATTGGGACTATCTAAAAAAGGCTAGATCGAAAGAGTTCTAGAAAGATTTAACATAAACAATTGTTTAGCAGGAATTGCTCCTATTCAAAAGGTGACAAATTTAATCTCATGTAATGCCCAAAGAATGATGTAGAATGAAAGGAAATAAAATCAATTTCTTACTCTTCTATTGTTGGAAGTTTGATGTATGTTTAAACTTGCACAAGATCAGGTATTAGTTTTGCGGTCGGAATTCTAGGAAGATATCAAAGTAATCCTGAAATTGATCACTGGGAAGCTGCAAAGAAAGTCTTGTGGTATCTTAAAGGAACAAAGGATTACATGCTCATGTATAGGAGATCCAATCACTTAGAAGTTACTGTACATTCGGATTCAGATTTTGCTTGATGTGCTGACACTAGAAAGTTCACATTTGGTTACTTGTTCTTATTAGCTGAATGATCAGTATCGTGGAAGAGTGCTAAAAAATCTATCATTGCTCCATCCACTTTGGAAGCAGAATTTGTGGCATGTTATGAAGCCACAATTTATGCATTATGGTTGTGGAACTTTATTTCAGGACTTGGGGTTGTGGACGCCATTACCAAGCTGCTAAAAATTTATTGAACGAAAAGTGCTCTAAAGGTGCCAAACATATGAAATTAAAGTACTTTAGAAGTTCAAAAACAAAGAGTGTTATTTGAGAATATTAGAAGTGATCTTATGATTGCAGATCCTTTAACAAAGGGCTTACACCCAAAGACATTTAAGGAACATGTTCAAAGAATGGGTCTTGGTTGTACTTATGATTGATATATTTATAATGTTTTGAGACTCTGAGCTCAAATATGTGTTTCTGATATACATTAATGAATCTCTTGTTTCTCATAATGATGTACACATTATTGTTTTGAGATATTACAAGATAAGTTTGTATGAGGCATTATTGTGGACCATAATGCTATATTTTATAGCTTATGAATCTAGTATGATACGTTGCTTATGTAGTAGTAGTATATGGAGGGAAGTATGTAGCATAAAATTATGTACAACCTCCATAACTTGTATTAGTAGTTTATCATATTGTGGTATGTATGATGGACATTATAGAAGAGATTTATTGTATGCGTATAACTAATGTTGTGAAATATTAATGTTATATGGTCATTCCAGATGGAGAAATGTAATAATAATATCTTACTTATGGCTCAAATTTACTTGTAACCCAAGAAAATCATAAATAACATTAAATGATGAATAAATCTCATCCGTACATCGGTTACTTGATGGATGTACCAGATTAAATTTTTACCTCTATAAATTGGTCCTCCCTCCACCCATTAGGGTTACCATATAATCTCTACATTAATTTCATTCACATCCGTCAACGATAAAAAATAATGTAGAGAATATATGATAACCCTGATGGGTGGAGGTAGAAATCAATTTATAGAGGTTAAGACTTAATCTAGTACGTCCTTCAAGTAACTGATGTACGGACGAGATCTATTCTACTTTAAATGTTTTTTATGACTTTCTTGGGTCACAAGTAAACTTGGGCTAAGATATCATTCTTATATTTCCCCACTTGGCCCAATGACCATATAACATTAATATTTCATAAACATTAGTTATGAATACAATAAATCTCTTCTATAATGCCCATCATACATACAACCTGAATACTTTTTATTCGTTTTTGTCATTTTATTTTCAATGATAATTTATTATAATTTGTGGTATATACACCAACATAAACTTTGACTAATGTTTAAATTGCATTTTTTCACCGTATTGATTTGAAAATAATTGCACCTTATATTATTTCTGTATATTTTTTAAATATCTAAATTTTATTTTAAAATATTAAATTAATATAATTCAATTTAACTTCAAACTCGCGAAGGAGAATACACTCACAGGTGCAATATTGCTCCTGCGACACTCACTTGCCAGAAGCTGAGGTCCACCTGATTATATCTCAAAATCATACTATAAAAATATTCTGTATCTTACAGAAACTTCATTCCCTAATTATGCATAAAAAAATAATTTTAATATAATTATTTTTTGTATAATTTAACTATTAAAGACTTTAAAAATTATTTATAATATATAGTTTCATAGTTTCTGTTATTGGCAACTCTAGAATTTTAATTAAAGTATTCAAAGGTTTTAGTATATAAAGAGTAATATTCTATTTAAATGTATACCATACAATTTTTATGTTTATCTAACTATCGTTTCTTGATTATATCTTAACTGTTATAAGATGAAATATATTAGCAACCTTTAAACTTATCTATAAATTTAATTTAGACAATCGGATTATAGCTTTTCCCAATTGAGCATCTAAATAAAAAATTCTTATTCAAATTTTTGAAAAATGTCAAGGTATTTTCTCAAGCTCTCATTATATAAATTAGTTAACCATGTTAAACATGTCACTCATCACCCTAATTGGAACTTGAATGAGGTTTTACGGCTTATTGAGGCTAATGTATATAATTAAAGAAGATAATATTTTTAGAGGATAACTTACTTACATAATTGATACTTGAGAACACATGCAAAAGCTTTATCAATATTTAATTATGTCAGAAATGTTTATTAGAAATACTTTATTATTTATTCCAATGCAATATAAATTCCAAAGACCAACAATTCAATATTGTGAACAATAGTGTTTAAGTGATATGCAGTATGTCTTGAATGCCATTTTTCGATTTGTTTGTGTGGAAGAATTTTAGTAGTTGTTGAGGATAAGACCGATAAAAATTTGACTGCGACAACATCTAGGGTTCCTCGAACCATGCGATATTTCTCACTAGGTAAATTCTTAATCCTTCCCCTACTTACTAAGACTACATAATATTCTTGTGAATTATGGCTAATACCAAAAATATAAGTAGTGATTTTAAATTCAGAGGTTAATCGTACTTTGACAACTTCACGTAGAACAAAGTTTGGTTTTTTGGGTGATAGTGAAAAAGTTGTCAGACAAGTCACCCTTACTGCCACTCCACACAATCCTACATGAGATTTTCACCTCAAACAACTCCTTGTTCAATTCTTTCAGATTCATTGGATCCTTTTCGCGTTTGAGGATCCTCCTTCTTCTACTCTGCCCCAAAAAGTAACTCGGACCAATTTACTCACATTTTCATGTTCATATTGAATACTGTCCATTTTTTCAATATAATTTTCATAGTAGAAGATTATGTGCTTTACCAAATATATGCAAACCCAGTTACAATTTTATATATAAGAAGTACAAAAGATCTTTCTTGATCAATCTATTTGCCCCTCATTCTTCAAGAATAAGGAAGATCATTTTAATGTTTGAATTTGTTCATTTGGAATCAAGGTTCTTCTACTTCATATTTATTTAATATGAACATTTTCTTGCTTAGATGTATGTCCTTTTGCTATTGACACTATCTCAATTGGTCACTTGATTGACACTACTATATTAATCTTGATTTTTTTGGTCATTTATTTTATTTTAATGCTTATCGTAAAGATGTACTCTATTTATTATAAACTCCATTGTTAACTATTTTAATTGTTATACATTTGAATTTCTATTACATCTGAACAAATGATAAAGTATTTTTGTTTGACATTTTTTATATAAATATTGAGAATGCTTCTGCGCGTGTTCCCAAGTACCAACTACATAGAGACCTTGTTTAGTTATATAGATTAGCCACAGTAACCAAACAACCCAACTCATGCTCCAATTTAGATTGATGTATGACATATTTTATTTGGTTAACTTATCAACATAATGAGAGTTTGAGAATATGAGCCGAAGCTTTTCAAAAGTTTGAGTAAGAAGTTTTTGTTAAGATACTTAATCGGGATAATCTATAATTTGAGTGTTTAAATAAAATTTATCGACATGTTTAAAGATTGTCGATAAATTCATCATATAAAATTTGGATATAAAGGAGAATATAAAAATTATATTACATAAACGAATATTACTACTAGTTATGTACTAAATCTTGAGTACTTTTATCAAACTTCTTAAGTTGCCAATGGCGGCTACTATGAGACTATATATTATAAACAGATTTCTTAGATTTTTATTAGTTGATTATATACAAATATATTTATGTTGAAAATATTATCTTTATGCATAATTAGGAGTGGATATTATTTAAGATACAAATACCCAATAACTATATCTCAAAATCAAACTATAATAAAAGTATATTTGGCAAAGTTAAATAACATAGTTATTTTGAAAATTATACATTGGACTATCTAGATAAGTTGCTATAATACTTCGGAGGCCTAGTTTCAGAGTCCAAATGAATCAATAGTTTTGTAAATATCATATTTAGTCGAATATAATTTTCAATTTTAGATCAGAAAATATCGATTCCAAATAAAACTTGGTTATTAAAGTAAAATGTTATTGTCATAGAAAGGTCAAACTATATTTCATAATGTAAGTATTTATAGTTATCCAAATTCTTGAAATCCTAGTCATAATTTAAGCACAGTTTTGAATACTATTTCCCCTTCTACCATCTCATTTTTTTTTGTGTTGTCTAATATTCAATACTATCTTTTTAAATTTATCACTTACATATTTAATATTGATTTTTCTTATTTTTCACTTGTTGAATTTCTTCATATATGCTTCAGTTATATAGATCGATATAATTGAGTCTCCAAAAAGTTTAGATCAATCAAGAAATTCTTAAATTTATGAGAAT
Source organism: Solanum chiquidenum (assembly GCA_029582725.1). Lineage (NCBI taxonomy): Eukaryota > Viridiplantae > Streptophyta > Magnoliopsida > Solanales > Solanaceae > Solanum > Solanum chiquidenum. The sequence continues at coordinate 7,243 of JAJOOS010002184.1, forward strand.
AATTTGAAATATAATTAAATAAACATGTGACTTACCTCTTTTGAGAATTATCATGATCCATTTTCACTTAACTTGATGGCCATTTCATGCGTTTGGAAATACTTAAATCAGTTGTGAAAAAAGATTAACTTCTTCAATTGAATCTACATAATCAATTAGGATAAATCATCCAATCAAGTTCTGGCTGCATCAGAGAAATGACAAAGTCTTAGAGATCACATATAAATCTTTGCTTAATCACAATATTTATTAGGTAGACAAATTTGATAACACATCTTCACAAAAGTAACATGAAGCTACATTTATACTCTTATAAGAACACAAAGATGTATGATAAAAATGGACACAGAGTTATGAGTCTTACTTCTAAAAGCTGATTGCCAACGATACACACCGCATAGGACCTCGAGTGTTGATCACCTAGAGAAAAAGAAAAATCATCCGCCATTTAGGATTCTTGTCTTCTTCAACATCTTAGAAGAACACTGGATGCAGCAGCGGAGAACAAGAAGTTTCCTTTGAAAACCCTTACTAGATAGAGAGAATATATAGATGGACTCATTTAATCCAATCTTGTCCTATTTCCTTTCTTGTTGTTTCTGCTTTCTTTCCATTTTGGGCCTAGACTTCTTTTGTTATTCTTTTATTATTAACAAAATCGAGCCTGCCTCCCAAGGAACTATTCTAAATCAATACAAGAGCTTCTAAGAGATTACAAGGCTCAGAATAATAATAGGACACAATCCCACCATAAGGAATGAGAGGTAGAGGTTGTTGGAGATCACCTTCATATGCGCCTAAGAAAATTACTGATCGTGCAATCAGACTATGCCAATTGGAATAACAAGAATAGTATCAATACAAACAACACGTACTGATAGATATCATCGATCGACCAAAATTCACCACATAATAAGATGCACATAATCAAACAAACATGAAGCTTGGGATATAATTAGGACCTTGATCTTTCAATCACCACCATTACTGCCAAGTAATATTACCCTTGAACTCATACACGTTATCTCAAGTTATCCTACCTTATTCTGTTACCAACTCCACCATCCAGACCATTCCACCCTCCAACCCATTATAGCTTAAACCTTTTATCCTATAAAGACTTTCTGGAACTGCCCATTCTACCAACACCAGAATTCCTCTATTATTTTCATTCCCCTATCCAAAACCACTAATGACTCTATCAACTAGTATTCTCCCTTAAGCTCCGATGCCAATATCCTGGCCCTTGACCAATTTATGGAACCACCTACGATGACTCTTACCAGATAACCTTAACTCCCCAACCTACAAGACAGGTCCACAAACCTCATAACATAAAACAAGTCATACTTGATTTATCACCCCTTTTAAGTATCCGGACCCCTATAGATCCCTAAGATGTCATCTACAATATTTAGCATGTGATTTCGGTCTACACAAGAATTATTCCAGCATTTAAACACAAATTTCGACAACTCATGGACAAAAAATGTAACAACCATAGTACAATAAGTAAATTTGGATCACTCATGGAACCAACATACAAAGAAATAGTCAAGCATGCACCACATGTGGTACCTGAGCCAACCGTTAATATTTTATATCAAGCGGGTTCTTGAGCCAACCAATAGTATCCCATATCAAGCATGGTATTCGAGCCAAGCATTAGTAAATATTACCAGTGTGGTATCCAAGTATCACGACCCGAGCCTACACCCTGGACGTGGCCGGCACTCGAGAACCATTGATAGTTCCTAAGGGAACCCTGCTGTCTATAAGCGGAAGACTAACTCAAGCATACATAAGCTTAAAACTGAATTAAATCCGTTAAACTCAATTACTCAACTCATAAGGTCTTGAAAATACTCAATACAAATACTAATAGTTTGTAAAACAACTCAAAAGAAAGTAAATACTGAAAGACTCATCAACTATAACTATTTATGAAGCCTCTACTATTAAAAAGGGATATGGAGACAAGATCCACGACATCTCAAAGCTACTAAACTGAAAGTAAATGTGAAGTCTTCCAGAATACAAGGAGGCTCACCAATTGCTAACTGAGTGTAGAGTGATCTCAACGAAGCGCCTGTTGATAATCTGAACACATGTATCAGCATCATAATAGGATGCATGTTGAATGACATCAGTACATTGAATGTACGAGTATTCAAGGAGAACCGAAAACATAGATAAATAAACTGACAAGACTGGAAAAGTACTCAACTCAACTCATTACAAAAGAAGTAACAAAAGATTTACATGTTTAAAGCTTCATAAATGACAGATATCAACTCAAGAATGTATATAAAAAATACAATAAAACTACTATTTACTCTTATTTGGGAGATTCTCTAACCGACAAACATCACTATGAGCTATGAGATGATACAATGTCTCGCCCACGCTGCCAGAACTGTCCTATACCTTCCCTGGGTATAGAACACCTCAACTAAGTGGATCCACTAAACTCTACCGGAAGGCACTAAGGAATCATCTAAAAAGTATGATCCTTTACCCATGTTGGCATACATGGTTTATGAGGAGTGTGAGTTATATGAACTTATTCCCATTCGCTGCTCAATACTACTCCCAAAAATATATACTCATGCTCAAATGTGTAAAATATACTCTTTCTCTGGTTTGAGATAATTGCTCAAACTATCCTCTTAAAAAAGGTAACTGCTCTAAAGTATCTTTGAACTCATTAACTCATTTAGAAATCAAAGTTTCTCTTTCTCAATGTAAAAATGATACATTTAGAAATACTTAGTTACCTTAAACTTTACTCAAAATGTCTCTTTAAACTTTCCTCAAAAACTCAGTTTAAGACATAAATATGTCTTTAAAAGATTCTCAAGATTTATAACTCAATATAGAGTTCATGCTAAAATATTGACATAATGAATCAACTCAAGGATCTCAACGATAATATAGGAAACTCAAGAACTCAATGATACTACTCATCTCAAGAATACTCAATTCATAGGGTTCATGTTGAAATATAGACATGAACAAATCAACTCTCTTAAAATTTTCTCTTAAACTCACTTTAGTTTGGAGTGTAAAATTAAGAAATGTAGTTAGGATGTAACACCCCAAAAATTTCTAAGTTAAGACCCGAACTATTCTTCATTTACTTGTAGGGTCATATTGAGTGATTCTTAAATTGCTCATATGTGTAAAGGTAAATTATTTAGTGTGGAAATGATTTTGAATATCAATTAAGGTCACTAGAAACTCCTAGCCACAAAGTAGAGTTGAAAGTTTCCTTATCGATTAAGTTTTGATGTAAGATTCTCTTTGGGTAAACTTCAAATGACCATATCTCTTAGAATATAAAGAGTTACGTGGCCCATAAACTATCAAATTAAAGGTATTTGAATCTTCTTTCCAATGCCACCCATTTCACAACAATCCGAGTTTTGGGTAAAACGTTATGATCATTTTAGTAACCAGATACAATATAGTAACGAATTAGCCGACAGGAAAACATTAAAAATGATCATTTTTGTCTTTTTATCTCTAAGAAACCCCTAAAAGAATTTCTTGACTAATTATAGACCCAAAACAATCATATTTTCATCTCATAATCCATCATTCTCTTCTCTCTCAAACTCTAAGGTAAAATCCTAAGAAAGAATCAAAGTTGAAAACTCCATTCAAGATTCTTTCCATGTTTTTCAAGATTCTTCTTCAAGGTAGGTCTTTCTCCAAAAATTCTATTCCTTACTACTCAAATTCCTCCATACAATTATGAATCACAAATTAAAATCATAATTCTTGGCATAGAGATTTCAAGAAACTAATTCAAGAATCTCGAGAAAGGTTTTCTTGATTGTTTACCTTCAAGTTCTTATTCAAGATTCTTCTAGAACCTTATTCGTCCAGGTATATAAGGTTATCATAGTGTTGGACTATTTCGTCCTCATGCCCTACATCTACTTTCAAATTAGTAAAAGAGTAATCTAGGTTTCTATCCCTTGATTTGAGTACTTTTGATATGAGTTGATTTTGAGTTCTTGAGTTTCTGATTCTTTTTGAAACTCTATTCCTAATTATTGAATTGCTATATGTTATGCATTAAGATTCTTGATTAGATTTGTTCATGTCTATATTTCAACATGAACCCTATGAATTGAGTATTCTTTAGATGAGAAGTATCTTTGAGTTCAAAGTTCTTGAGTTTCTAAGAATCTGACTGTGGGAGCTACTATTAACTGACATAAACCACGTGAGCTAAATTAGAGCCGATGTATACGCCCTGAGAGGATCCAATATACCTTGCCAAGGGTATAAAGGCATGACTGTGGCGTGATCACTAATACTGATGCCCAACAGAGGGGACTTATAATCCTATGTGAGCACGTAGTTCTGGGTCTATGAGGGTACATTGAACCCTAGTCCAACTCAGTGTTAAGTCTACTCCCAACTGAATACATATGAAGCTAAAATGTACTAAATACTGAATAGATCATAATACTGACGTGCTAATTGAGAATGTAACATTTATATATTGAGAATGTGACATTCGAAATCTGGAGCATGATTTTCTGTTTAACTAACCTAGCAAGTATAATTCATGAACTAAGAGAATTTACACAAACTAGGGTTCTGAGTTTATACAAGGAATTATGCAATGTTTCCAAGAAAACATGTTATTTAGACTCTGAATTTTGTAGCAACTGAAAGCACAATAAATTCCTAAGATTTTACAAACCCTAGGTCAAAACATGCTATGTATAATCAAGAAACTGACTGGATTCTAGAGATATAGTGGATGAAAGGAACCCACTAGTGAAATCCCACATACCTGGTCACAGAATCTACGGAGAAATCCTTTGAATTTTGGGGCTGAACTTTGAAGAATACCGCTGCTTGTTCTTGAAAGAAACTGGTGCCCCTTTCTCCGCTTTTCGTTCTACCTTGGATGATTTTTGGAGAATGAGGGTTCTGGGTATGTCTGACTAGATTATTAGGTTTAGATTGAGTGAAATGACGTTGTTTAGGCATGAAACGACGTAGTTTAAGTGCCTAATGCATAGGGAAAAGGACCAAAACGACCCTGACTTAAAACTGACAAGTGCCATCTACTACAGGACTCACGGGCCGTCGTTTGAGCTACCAATCGTCGACTGGGTCGTGGCTCATGATCTGCCCGACATGGCTTCTTTAAAACAAGCATAACATTTTACTCTGACCTTGAATTTCAGCAAACTCGGTGGCGTTGGAAATAATATTCAATTATATTGAATTTGTTAGGTCTGGGTCACCTAATTCATTTTGTGCTTAAGGATATGGACGTTTAAAGTTGACCCAAAAGCCATTTTCCTCTAATTGGTTGTTGACCCTCACCTATGGCCAGACCTAAGGTACGTAGGTCCAACCACAGACCGTACTGGTCAGCCTTGGGTGGGATCACAGATACCTAAATCCTGGACCCCAACAATGGACCCCACCTACAGACCATGTGTCAGACCACAGACCGTCGATGGCTTCCGTGATTCTGGCATCAGGTCCTGGAACGCTACATTTTTTCTAGTTTCTCGAATCCAAGGTGTTATAGCCAATATGGGTAAAGGATCATACTTTTTAGATGAATCCTTAGTGCCTTCGGGCAGAGCTTAGTGGATCTAGTTAGTTGTGGTGTTTTATACCCCGGTAAAGTATAGGACATTCTGGCAGCGTAGGCGAGACGTTGTATCATCACGTAGCTCATAGTGATGGTTGTTAATTAGAGAATCTCCCAAATAGAGTTAAACATGTATTTTTATTATATCACGTAATATGTTGAGTTCAGAGATGAGTAAGTTTTTTTGTAATGTTTTAATGATTTCACTTCTTTATTTCTTTACATTCAGTTGAGTGTGTGTGTATATATATAAATATCTATTGTAGTCCTTTCATTTATTCATTCATATTTTATTCAACAATATTTTACACTCGTACATTCAATGTACTGATTTCATTCAACCTGCATCTTTCAATGATGCAGATACAGGTTCTTAGGATCCTCAACAATAGTCCGTTGAGATTACTTTGTCTGCTCGCTAACATTTGTGTAAGACCTCCTTACTTTCGGAGGACTCCAATTTTAAGAGTTGTTAGTATTAGTAACATTTTGAGTAGTCGTGGGTCTTGTCCCGACACTCGTTTATATATAATAGAGGCCTCATATATAGATAATTTCGGAGAGTCTTTCAGTTTTTAGTGTTTTATTTAAAGGAATGATTCATACTCAGTATATTCAGCAAAGGTTTGAGATTTAGTAAGTTGTTTTTAAATGTTTCTTTTAATTTGATGCTTATGTATGCTTGAGTTAGTCTTCCGCTTGTAGTCAGCCAGGCTGAGGGTTCCCTTGGAGACCAACAATGGTTCTTGAGTGTCAGCGATGTACATGGTGTAGGTTCGGGTCGTGAAAAACTTGATATCAGAGCAAAGAGTTGAAGTGTCCTAGGGTGTCTATGAAGCCGTTTCAAGTAGGATCTTATTTAATGTTGTGAGGGGCCCACTTCTATAATTGAGGGACTACAGACATTTAAAAAAAAACTTTCTCTTCTTTCATATTGTAAATCTGCAATAGAGCTATGTCATAAGGAACTTATTTAAACTCGTGTGTTTCTAAAATTCATTCGACTACCCCTTATACTTAAGGTAGTTGAAAGTCAAAGCCCAGATCCTTATCGATGAGTTAATCTCAGAAAAAGTCTTTAGAGAGTTATGAGACTGCAGAGGGGCTTGAAAGAAGTCTGTGAGTGAGCTTAAGCGTTGACATTCAAAATAATGCACTTCTATTCATATGAATCATGTGTTCGAACTAAAAGCGGGATGTACTCCCAGAATCGCTTCTCTAAACCTTGTTTTAGTTGAGACCCTTATGAGGAAGTATGTTCTTGAGCTTGGGTAGTAATTTCACCCGAAAAGATAGTATGAGTTATGATGTTATAAGTGGTAGTATTAAAAGTGCCTAGAGTTAGAAAAATGCAGGTAGAGCTTCAGTAATCTAAGAAAGAGAGGTAGTGATTAGGAAAGTTATGTTGTTGTAGTCATGCACCTAGTAAGTTTTAATGATGAGTTTTCCTTTGTGAGTATACTAAGGAATAATAATCTTGTATAGAGTTCACGACAAGAGGTAGAGTTAGAGTTACTAGTTAGGATGAGTTAGAGTATACTTTAACTAGAAAGAAGGTTATGATGATGTGTGATTGTGTTAGTAACAACCAAGTGTAGGTGTTGAATAGAAGAGTAGGAGTATTCATGAGGTGATATATCTAAGCTAGGCTTATTATATTTTAGGGAGAGCCCATAATATTAAGAGGGTTACAGAACTAATTAGACAATGACATATAGAGAATGGGTAAATAGTACTTAAGTGAAAGAAAGTGGGACGGTAAATTGTAAGTATGTAGACTGCGAGATAAAGATTGACTAATTGTCATGAGGTCTTAGTGGAAAAGTGTTTCTTAATTTTATCTAATATTAATAAGTTAGTATAGTATATGAGAAATCTTATTGATAATTGTGTTTAGAACTGGACACTAAGCTTGAATTTGAGATGAGTGTTGTGACCAAAAGGATGACAACATGAGGGTGATGATGTTAGTTCTAGATATGATCTAGTAGGTTTGACATAAATTAAGGTGTTACTTTTGATAAGTGTGAGTGGCACAAGTGTGGTATTATGACTCATAGATGAGACCAAGGTAGTGTGGCTAAGTCATTAGATTAACAAGAGCATTAGGAGGTATCCTCGAGATCATATGTAGCTAGATGAGGTTTCAATTAAAGTTAATGATTTTTTATGTGGGCCTAGATAGTATATTTGAGCTGACAATGTGGAATAAGCTGATCTAAGCATATTTCTTTTCCTTAAGAGTTAGATGAAACAACCTTATAAGTCAGTGAGAAGAGGTTAAGAGAAGCATCTTAGAAAGAGGTCTTAGAAGGAACCTTAGTACCTGCACATGGAGAGTTCAGTAGCCATGAGATAAGCCTTTCCCGAGTATTAAAGTAAAGTGAATGTAGACTAGTTTAGAGATGGTGGAATAGATCCATAACTTTTAAGTGTGAGCTCCAAACCCAAAGGGGAGATGATAAGATGAGAAACCAAGTCAAGTGTTGAGAATCAGATAGTGATGTGTTCAGAAAGAGTTGTAGTGTTATATCAATCCATTCATACTCTTGCATATTCCTCAAAGTTCAGTCATTATTGTAAAAACATTTACTCTGGGGAATACGTAGTTCCCATATATCATTTTAAACAAAGTGAACTCAGCTCTACTCTTCCTCAACTCAGTTCTCAAGTCTTTAAAATAAATTTTAAAACTATTTGTAAAAAGACTTCTTAAAATAGGATTCATGCCGAATTATGGACGTGAGTGACTCAATTCAAGGTTTTCAATAACCATGCATAGAACACAATACTTGGAAATCAACAACTCTAGAACTCAAGGAGTCAATGATACTACTCATCTAAAAAATGCTCGACTCTGAGGGTTCATGCGGAATTATGGGCATGAACTACTCAACTTAAGGGCTCAATGATACTTCTCATCTCAAGACTGCTTGACTGATAGGGTTCATGTGGAATTATGGGCATGAACTACTCAACTCAAGGACCTTCATGGGTAACATGTAGTAGTCACATGATTAGGAATATAATCCTAGAAGGGTTAGGAACTCCATGCTCAAGAACATGGAACTTGAAGAAACTACTCCTCTCAAAGATGCTCAATTTATGAAGTTCATGCGGAATTTATGGGCATGAACGACTCGACTCGAGGGTTTACATAACAATATGGAACTCATGTATACGACTCTTCTCATTCTCATACTTACTTCCTCAAAAATTAGTTTAAATCAATAGTTGATCTCCAAGGATTCACAATTGAACTCAAAGATTTTCTTGAACTCTACTCTTAACTCTTTCTTGAATTTGAATAATGAATTAAAGAGTTATGATTAATGATGTGAAGGATCTCCTAATGATAAAGTAGACTCATAAATACATTCTCCTCTTTCTCATACTAACTTTCTCGAGTCTTGAAGCATGTTATTTAAAATTGTAGAATCCTCCTCAAAAAGACTCAAAGGGACTTTATTAAAATGTTCGAAAGAACTCTCAAGACTTAACTCTTAAATCTACCTTGAATTTTAATCAAGGTTATGATTCATGTTATGAATAATTTATAGGTGTTTATAAGTAGTTTAGAGTAGTTAGAATCAAAAGGGGGTGAAGGTATACTTTAAAGGGACTCAAATGGGACAACCGAAGGAAAATGAGTTGGGACAGGAGATCCTAGCGCATTCCTGGCGCAGGGCGCCAACCCCAAACTTCAGAGACACCATCTTGGCGCACTGCTGGCACTCCATGCCAGCTCTGCTGGCGCATCCGTAGCACGTCGCCCCACCATTCCCCCAGACTATTGCGACATATTTTCTACTCGTTTTCTGACCTTAATTCAACTAGAATCGAATGGTTTCTTCCCCACTCACTTGGATTCGATTACTAAACATAATTACACTCTAATATACTCAATACAATTCATCAAAACCCCAACCAAACAAGATTTAGAATAAAACTTCAAGAACACTCATCAAAAACTTAAATCTTTCAATCTTCATGGACGAATTCGAATATATAAATCATGATTGGCGTGTGGGTGAATGAATCCAACACTATGGAAACTTACATACCTCTTAGGGATCAAAACCTAGGCGAAAATCCGCAACGAAACTCAAAAATCTCGACGAACGCTTTGATCCTTTCTTCTTTTTCTCCTCTTTTCTCTTCTTTTCTCTTCTTGAATTCTCAACTAAAACCCTAGGTGTATATTAGGATTATAAAATTGAACCTAATCAGTTTAGACCCCTAAAACCTTACTAAAATTGAATTAAATCTGATTGGGTAAGGAAAAGACTAAAATACCCCTCACTATTTTTGGGTAACTTTCCTTAATTGGACAGCCTGACTTCAAAAGGGCATATCTCACTCATCCAAACTCTAAACTTAGCAAACTTGATGGCGTTGGAATGATAATTCAAAAACCTTTTATTTGATATCTTATGGGACACCTAATTTATCTTGTACTAAAAGTTATGGTCATTTGACGTTGACCCAAAACTTAAAAGAACTTCCGAATGACTTGAATAAATTCTCTTTAGTTCTTATTGGAACTCAAGGTGCTATATGTAGTGACCTTAACACTTGAGAAAATTTTAAATTCCTCGGTAAAATCCTACTCATAATGAAAGATGGTTCGAGTCTTAGTTCAAAAAAATTGTGGGGTGTTATAGAATGTGAGTTGTCTGAACTCATCCTTATATCGGTTCTCAATACTCCCCTCAATAATATAATAAGGCATTCTCAAATGTATAAAACACAACTATTTCTAAATTTGAAGTAATTACTCAAAAGATCCTCTTAAAAAGGGTTATACTCTGAAATATCTCTGAACTCATAATCTCATTTAGAAATCAATGTTTCGATCTTTTTATATGTAATAGTGTTACGGTTGGGAATACTTAGTTCCCTTATACTCTTTTTCAATCATGAATGCAACTCTTCTCATTCTCATGTTAATTTCCTCAAGACTTAGTTCAAAACCATTGTTGATTACATAAGAATTCTCAAAATGACTCAAAAAGACCTCTTGAACTTTCCTCTTAAACTCACTTTAGTTTGGAATGTAAATTAAGACATGTGATTGGGACATGTAGGATCTCTCAAGAATTAATGGAGACATTAGTAGTTAATATAGAAAAGTAAAATGTAGCCAGAACTTAAAGGAACGCACGCCGGACGAAACAAGGAAAAATTGGCACAGCGAACTACGTGCGTACTGCGGGCGCTGGGCCAGACCTAAAGTATTGGGGCTGGGTTCGAACGCACTGCTGGCGCTGCGCCCCAGGTCCCAAAGTACTGGGGCTAGTTTTGGGCGCACTGCTGATGCGACACCCCAACCCCTCCCAAGCGAATTTGACAAATGTTTTTGTTAAAAATTAGGCTTCAAACTCGTTTATAATTGGGAAATTTCTCCTAAACTCTTCTTAATTCTCAAACCCAACATGGATACATGAAGAATTTCATACAATCCCTTTCAAGAATCACAACTCATACTCAAGATCCTCAACCCACGAAACTCAAAACCTCCATCGTTAAAGAATGAAACTAAAATCAAGGACTACTCAAGAATCTCTTAATATAATGATTTCATGGATAGATTCATGGATGAATTAGATGTATGGAGTGAGGAATAAAAGTTCCAACACTGTGAGTAACCTTACATACCTGAAAAGAACGTTGTTCTTCGCGAAACCCACAAATCTTGAAGAACGCCTGAACTTAGCCCTTTTTCTCCTCTTGAAACCTTGCTCTAAATCTCTAAAGTGTTTAGGAATGTTAATAGGTGTTTTAGAATATAATTAAACCCTGAATTGAGTTAGGAAAAACGTGTTAAACCTAATGGGAAAAGGAAAAAACAAAAATACCCTTTTCTAAAACGAATGGAATGCCTTAAATGGAGAGGCTTCACTCAAACAACCATAACTTTTTACTCAGAGCTCGAAATTTAGCAAACTTGGTGGTGTTGGAAAGAGGACTCAAAGACCTTCAATTTGATAGCTCATTGGCCACCTAATTATTTATGTTCTAAAAGACATGGTCGTTTGAAGTCCGAGGTGTTACAGTTTACTTGTAACCCAAGTAAAATCATAAATATTATTTAATGAAGAATAGATCTCGTCCATACATCAGTTACTTGATGGACGTACCAGATTAAATTTCTACCTCTATAAATTGGTCCTCCCTCCATCCATTAGGGTTACCACATACTCTCTACATTATTTCCATCGACACCCGTCAGCGATGGAAATCATGTAGAGAATATATGGTAACCCTAATGGGTGGAGGTAGAAATCAATTTATAGAGGTTAAGACTTAATCTGGTACGACCATCAAGTAACCGATGTATGGACGAGATCTATTCCTTATTAAATATTTTTATGATTTTACTTGGATCAAAAGTAAATTTGGGTCATAAGTAAGATATTATTCTTACATTAATAAGAATACCTTTTTTCAACATATAATTACTCTCTATTGTATAGTGAATTAGTTAATGACTTAGAATATTTTTCTTTGTCTCAACTCTCTCTTTCACTATACAAAAGTTGATACAAAAAAATATATTCTTAGTCTTCAACTAAATTCACTATACAAAAGAGAGCGATTATATGTTGAAGGAATGTGTCTTTTTGTGGAGTTTTGGACTCTTCAATTAATACGGGGTTGGTTTGAGTTTGTACGATCGATGTTGTTGGACTGTAGTATTCTGGAAGGAACACGTCAAGAGTTATACTGCTAGATCGGTGTAGATTATGTCTCAGTGGACGTGAATATCCTTAAAGAGAGTGAGATATTCGCCCCTCAACCTGAATAATTTTTATTCTTTTTTGTCATTTTATTTTTAACGAGAATTTATTGTAATTTGTGGTATATACACCAACATAAACTTTGAATAATGTTTAAAATGCACATTTTTCACCGTATTGATATGAAAATAATTGCACCTTGTATTATTTTTTAAAATATCTAAATTTTAATTTAAAATTAAATCAATATAATTCAAATTAGCCTCAAACTCTTCGAAGGAGAATACACTCACAGGTGCAATATTGCTCCTGCTACACTCACTTGGCAAAAGATGAGGTCCACCCAATTATATCTCAAAATCATACTATAAAAATATTTTGTATCTTAGAGAAACTTCATTCCCTAATTTTGTATAAAAAATATTTTAATATAATTATTTTTTATATAATTTAACTATTAAAGACTTCAAAAGTTATTTATAATATATAGTTTCATAGTTGCCGTTATTGGCAACTCTAGAATTTTGATAAATGTTTTCAAAGGTTTTAGTATATAAACAGTAATTTTTGACTTAAATGTATATAATACAATTTTTATGTTTATCTGACTAGATTATATCTTAATTGTTATAAGATGAAATACATTATCAATCTTTACACGTGTCGATAAATTTAAATTAGGCAATCAGATTATAGCTCTTCCCATGCTCTAAACAAAAAATTTCTTCAAATTTTTTAGAACCGTCAAAGGCATTTTCTCAAGCTTTCATCATATATATTAGTTAACAACATTAAACATGTCACTCATCAACCTAATTGGAACATGAATGTGTTTTTATGACTTATTAAGGCTAATGTATATAATTTAAAAAGATAAAATTTTAAGAGGTTAACTTATTAAGTAATTGGCACTTGAGAACAAACGCAAAAGCTTTTTCAATATTTATGTCACAAATATTTATTAGAAATACTTTATTGTTAATTCCAATGCAATATAAATTCAAAAGAAAAACATTTCAATATTGTGATTTCGAATTCAGAGGTATTAACATACTATGACAACATAACGTAAGATAGAATTTGATTTTTTTGGGTGATAGTGAAAAAGGTGACTAAAAGTTGACAGATAAGTCACCTTTATTGTCACTCCACAAAAAATTACATAAGATTTTCACCTCAAACGACTCCTTGTTCAATTTTTTCATATTCATTGGATCAGCTTTGTGTTTGAGGATCCTCCTTCTACTCAGCCCCGAAATGTAACTAGGACCAATTCACTCACGTTTTCATGTTCCAATTGAACATTGTCCATTTTTTATTATTTTCAAAGTATAAGATTATGCCCTTACCGAATATATGCAGATCCAATTACAATTTTATATATAAGAAGAAAAAAAGATCTTTCTTGATCAATCTATTTGCCCCTCGTTCTTAAAAAATAAAGAAGATCATTTTCAAGTTTGAATTTGTTCATTTGAAATCTAGGTTCTTCTCCTTCATATTTATTTAATATGAATATTTTCTTGCTTAGATGTATGCCTTTTTTTCTATTGACACTATCTCAATTGGTCACTTGAATGACACTATGTCAATTTTGATCTTTCTGATAATTTATTTTAGTTTAATGTTTGTTATAGAGATGTACTCTCTTAATTATAAAATCATCTCTTAGATAATTTGATTGTGTAATTTTTTTTTTATCGATACTCATAACTTAAACTGTATTGTTAACTATTTAAATTGTTCTTCATTTGATTTTCTATTGCATCTGAAGAAATGATAAAGTATTTCTGTTAGACATATTTGATACAAATACTGTAAATGCTTCTGTGTGTATTCCCAAGTACCAACTACATAGAGAAATTAACCACTTAAATCGTTACTTTATTGAGTTATATATACTAGCCTCAATAACCAAACAACCCAATTCATGCTCCAATTTAGATTGATGTGTGACATATTGTATTTGGTTAACTCATCAACATAATGAGAGTTTGAGAATATTAGCCGAAACTTTTTAAAAGTTTGAGTAAGAAGTTTTTGTTAAGATGCTTAATCGGGATAATCTATAACTCTAGTGTTTAAATAAAATTTATCAACATATTAAAAGGTTGACGATACATTAATGTTATAAAAATTTGGCTATAAAGGATGATTGGATGAACATAAAAATTATATTACACAAACGAATATCTTGAATACTTTTATAAATCTTCTTAAGTTGCCAATGACAACAACTATGAGACTATATATTATAAACAAATTTCTTGGATTTTTATTAGTTGATGATATACAAAAATAATTATGTTGAAAATATTGTCTTTATGCATAATTATGAGTGGATTTTATTTAAGATACAAATACCCAACAACTATATCTCAAAATCATACTATAATGAAAGTATATTTCACAAAGTTAAATAACTATGTTATTTTGAAAAATTATACATTGTACTGTCTAGATAGGCTGCTATAATACTTCTGAGGCCTAGTTTTAGAGTCCAAATGAACCAGTAGTTTTGTAAATATCATATTTAGTCGAATATAATTTTCAATTTAAGACCAAAAAATATCGATTTCAAATAAAACTTGGTTATTAATTAAAGTAAAATGTTTTTTATAGAGAGTTTCTCATTGGAAGGTCGGACTATATTTCATAATTTAAGTGTTTAAAGTTATCCATATTGTTGAAACCCTAATCATAATTTAAACACAATTTTGAATACTTTTTCCCCTTCTACCATCTAATTTTTTTTGTGTTGTTTAATATTCAATACTATCTTTTTAATTTTATCACTTACATATTTAAGATTTATTTTTAAATTATTTTTTACTTGTCAATTTCCTTCATATATGCTTTAGTTATATGGATCGATATAATTGAGTCTCCAAACAATTTAAATGAATCAAGAAATTCGGAAACTTATGTGAATAATTTAAATATAATTAAATAAACATGTGACTTACCTCTTTTGAGAATTATCGTGATCCATTTGCACCTAACTTGATGGCAATTTCATGTGTTTGAAAGTACTTAAATCAGCTGTGAAAAAGTTGAACTTCTTCAATTGAATCTACATAATCAATTAGGATAAATCATCCAATCGAGTTTCTGGATGCATTAGAGAAAGTACAAAGTCGTAGAGATCACATATAAATCTTCGCTTAATCACAATATTCATTGAGTAGACAAATTTAATAACACATCTTCACAAAAGGAACATGAAGCTATATTTATCCTCTTATAAGAACACAAAAAAAGGATACAAAGTTAGGAGTCTTACTTCTAAAAGTTGATTTCCTATGATACACAACACATAGGACCTCGAGTGTTGATCACCTAGAGAAAAAGGAAAATCATACGCCGTTTAGAAACCTCATCTTCTTTACCATCTTAGAAGAACACTCGATGTTGCGGCGGAGAACAAGAGGTTTCCTTTTGAAAACCCTTACCAGATAGAGAATATATATATAGACCTATATGATACAATCTTGTCCTAGTTCCTTTTTTCTTGTTTCTGCTTTCTCTCTGTTTTGGGCCCAGTCTGGGCCTAGACTTGTTTTGTTCATTTTTTATTATTATTAATGAAATCCAGCTTGACGATTTAATTCACTTGCCATGCGAACACCTACTCTAACACTTAAGTAGGAAAGTTTTTACTCCCATTTTAAATCATGCAATGCAAAAATGATTCATAATTAAACTAAGCACCCTATTTATATATAGAAATACTCCAAATTTATCACATAAGGTATATTTGTAAAGAAATCTATTGAACCCTCCCAAGGAACTATCCTAAACAAATATAAGATCTTCTAAGAGATTACAAGGTTAAGATACACAACTCTCGCCATAAGGAAAGAGAGGTAGAAGTTGTCGGAGATCATCTTCGTCTCCGCCTAAAAACATCACCGATCCTGTAATCATACTATGCCAAGTGGCATAGCAAGACTAGCATCAGTATAAACAATACGTACTAGCAGACATCACTGATCAACCAGAATCCACCACATAATAACACACATATAATCAAACAAACATGAAACTTGGGATATAATTAGGACCTTGATCCTTTAATTACCACCCTTACTACCAAGTAATACTAGCCTTGAACTCATACACTCTATCTCAATTCAGCTTATCTCATTCTGTTACCAACTCAACCAACCAGGCCACTCCACCTCCGAACCCATCATAGCTTAACCCTTCTATTACATAAAGACTTTTTGGAATTATCCATCCTACCAACACCAAAATTTCTCTATTATTTTCATTCCCTCTTCCAAAACCACTACTGACTCTATCAGCTAATACTCTTCCTTAAGCTCCCATGGCAATATCTTGGCCCTCGACCAACTTAGTGAACCAACTACAATGACTCTTACCATATAACCTTAACTCCACAATCCACGAAATAGGTCCACAACCCCCATAACATGAAACAAGCCATACTTGATTCATCACACCTTTCAGGTACTCAGACCCTCAAAGATTCCTGAGATGTCATTTACAGTGGTTAACATGCAATTTCGTTCTACACGAAAATCATCACAACATTTAAACACAAATTTCAGCTACTTATGGACCAATAATGTAACAACCACAATATAAAAAGTAAATATGATTCACTCATGGAACAATATGTAAGGAAAGATTCAAGCATGTACCAGGCGTGGTATCCGAGTAACCCATTAATATCTTATATCAGACGGGTACTCAAGCCAACCTATAGTCTCTCGTATCAGGTGTGGTATCCTAATTAACCATTAGTAAATTGTATTACTATGATATTCGATCCAACTATTAGTAAGTTGTATCAAAAGGTTACCCCAACCAACTATTAGACACACAACCATAATCAAAATCACAATAAAATACAAACTCTCTTGTAAATACAAATAGACAAATACCTTCATTGCATGAGATTGACAATAATTCATCATTTCACATTCAACCCTTATGATTTCCCTAACATTCATTGTACATGTTTCACTATGAAGATAATTAACATGAATACATACCTAAATTGGAAAACAATAAGCCATCACCTATATACTTCCAAACAACAATTTTTAGATAATTTTCTATTTGGAGCCCGATTTGTCATGCCCCGAGCCTACACCCTGGACATGGCCGGCACTCGAGAACCATTGTTGGCCCCAAGCGAACCCTTGGCCTGGCTTACTTAGTCAGTGAAAGACTATATGCATATTTATAATGATCAATAACTATACTCACTTGAATAATAAAATATCTTAAGAATGTTTAAAAGTCAAACATTCAACTTGGCCAAAATAGCAACTCAAGTCTTAACATATGAAATGAAAATGTAAAAAAAACTGAACTACTAACTATCTGACTGTCCATGAAGCCTCTAAAGCAAAGAGGGATGTCGGGACAGGACCTCCGATCATCCTAACAACTGAAAACTAGAAAGCAAATGATAAAAAGGAGCCCTTCGGAAATGAAAGAGGCTCACCGACTGACTCTAAATGCTCAACCTGATCAACGAGGCGCTGCATGCTGATCCTGGTTACCTCCATCTGCATCATAATAAGATGCAGGCCAACTGGCATCAGTACACTGAATGTATGAGTATGAGAGTTGGAATGCTAAACATAACTTAAGCTTGAAAAGATTCTGAAAGAAACACTTATCTTGGATCTTCTCAACTCATGAATAACTTAACTTAATATAAAGCAATGAAACACATGCAATATATGAAATGCTTTAATGAATAGTAAAAGGAACTTAGTTCATTAAAGAAAATGCAATAACAAACTCAACTTTACTCATATAATAAAGTAATATAGTTTCTGTGGGGGTTTCTCTAACCCACAACCACCACTATGAGCCTAAGTGGTGATACAACGTCTTGCCGACGCTGCTAGAACTGCCATATACTTTGCCGTCATATAGAACACTTAACTTAGTGGATCCACTAGTCTATGCTAAAAGAATCTTAAGGAGTCATCTAAAAAGTATGATCCTTTACTACCCATGATGGCTACATGGTTTATGGAGACTTGAGTTAATATGAACTCGCGTTCCCATATAGATGCTCAATACTACTCCCAAAACATACTTAGCTCATATGTTTTTAAAACAAATTTCCTTCTTCGGTTTGAGATAATTGCTCAAAACTTAGCTTAAAAGCTCTTTCGGAATCGATGTTCCCTTTCTTTCTCAA
Organism: Solanum chiquidenum; assembly: GCA_029582725.1. NCBI lineage: Eukaryota > Viridiplantae > Streptophyta > Magnoliopsida > Solanales > Solanaceae > Solanum > Solanum chiquidenum. The sequence goes on from JAJOOS010002184.1 coordinate 25,805, forward strand.
CTGTGAAAACATTTTTAAACTCTTGGGAATACTTAATTCCCTTATAGCTTTCTGAGAAATGAACTCAACTCTTTACTCTTTGCTTAACTTGAAACTTAAGTCTTATAACAAAGTTAAAACGTTTGTGAAAGACTTTTAAAACTTTATAAACTTCTCTTAACTTGACTCTTAACTTCACTTAACTTGACTCTTAACTGTCCTTGAATTGATTTATGGATTCAAGGATTGTGATTTGTGATAGGAAAGATCTCATAATGTTTAGAAGTTTTTTTAAATAGCTAAACATGTGAAAAGATCAAGAAATCACCGTCTTGGAGCAAGTCTGCGACGCGGAGTTGCATTAAAATATTTGTTCATGAAATTAAATTTTGAGACAGAGGAGTCCGCGTCCTAACTGCAACGTGGAGCAAACTATTTTTCACTGGGGAAGGAAGTCCGCGACGTGGACTTGCGTGCCAAAACCTGCTCGACATTTCCTTCTTCATTTTCCAGCTCCAATTCGCCTAATCTCGACTGTTGTTCTCAAATTCATTTTATACTCCGATACCTAGCATATGTACTCAAGAACCTAACTCAAAGCAACTCTAAAACTCAACGTAAAGATCTCAGAAACTCCTCAATTCAGCCCAATTCAAGAACAACATTCAAACTCAAGAATACATGTCAAGAACATCAACTTTCATACTCTTTTAGGATGAATTTCGCTGAACTAAACATGTTTGGCGCATGGGTGAACGAACCCAACGCTATGAAAGACTCACATACCTTGTAGGATCAATTCCTTGGCGAAACCCCCAACCAAAATCGATCGTTCTTGGCGAATCTTGCTTTTCCTCCTCTCCCTTCTCTTCTTTTCTCTTTTCCCCAAGCCCTAGCGTTTTTTGGTAAAAGTGTAACTGATCTAATTCTGATTTTACCCTAACTAAATTATCAAAAACGAAGTAAAACAATTGGGCAAGGAAAAGACCAATCTACCCTTTAAAAATCCGGATTGGACTTTCCTTATTCAAACAACCCAACTTCCAAAGGGCAATAACTCACACATACGAACTCGGAATCGCGCAAACTTAGTAGCGTTGGAAAGGTTATTCCAAGAGATTTCCAACCATATCTGGAAATACACCTAACTCATCCTGAGCTAGGAGTGATGGCCGTTTGAAGTTGACTAAAACTCAACTTATTCTAATTTAACAAATTTTTCAGATTTTCATTCTTTCCAAAAATGACTATTTCCAATTATTAGCTTCTATCTAGTTATTTCAAATTGTGAGGTGTTACAATATCCCCCCCTTAGGAACATTTGTCCTCGAATGAGATTACTCTTACTAGGCTAAGGGTGGTAACATCAAGTTCAAACACCCAACAAGCAAAAGCAAACAAACAAAATGCTCACTCATAATTTAAAGAGTACTAAGAAGAGAATTAGTACCTTGGTCTGCACTTTATCCGGATTCAAAGAGATGTGGATATCTCTTCTTCATAACCTCTTCAGCTTCCCAAGTAGCTTCCACAACAAATTGGTTCCTCCAAAGGACTTTGACCGATGCTACTTCCTTAGACCTCAACTTGCGAACTTGGCGATCTAGAATCTGAACAGGAATCTCCTCAACGTTACGCCTAGCAGGGCGACCTCTGACAGCTCTTCGTGGAGGCATGATTATTTGAAAAACGCATAGAATTAAAAGGAAAATTTTTAGAGATCAAACTCTAACGCACGAAAATGAGTGTGAAAGAAGTGATAAATTTTCCTAAGTGTTCTAGCCTCCTAATTATAGATGTGGCACGCTTCACACCGATAACTAGGACTCTACAGATACAGCTTCATAGACTACCTAAGACTTTTGAACTCAGTGCTCTAATACCAAGTTTGACACGCCCCGAGCCTACACCCTGGACGTAGCTGGCACTGGAGAACCATTGCTGGCCCCAAGCGAACCCTTGTCCTGGCTTTCGTACTCAGTGGAAGACTATATGCATATATATAATGATAAATTACTATACTCACTTGAATAATAAGATAACTTAAGAATGTTTAAAAGTCAAACATTCAACTTGGCCAATATGGCAACTCAAGTCTTAACATATGAAATGAAAATGTAAAAACAATTGAACTACTAACTATATGACTGTCTATGAAGCCTCTAAAACAAATAGGGATGTCGGGACAGGACCCCCGATCATCCTACCAACTAAAAACTAGAAAGCATATGATAAAAACGAGCCCTCCGGAAAGGAAGAAGGCTCACCGACTAACTCTGCATGCTCAATCTGATCAACGAGGCGCTGGATACTGATCCTGGTTACCTGCGTCTGCATCATAATAAGATGCAGGCCAACTGGCATCAGTACATTGAATGTATGAGTATGCTAGTTCGAATGCTAAACATAACTTAAGCTTGAAAATATTCTGAAAGAAACACTTACTTTGACTTTTCTCAACACATGAATAACTTAACTTAATATAAAGCAATGAAACACATGCAATATATGAAAAGCTTTAATGAACAGTAAAAGCAACTTAGTTGGTTAAAGAAAATGCAATAACAAACTTAACTTTACTCATATAATAAAGTAATATAGTTTCTGTGGGAGTTTCTCTAACCGAAAACCACCACTATGAGCGTAAGTGGTGATAGAATGTCTTTCCCACGCTGCCAGAACTGTCCTATACTTTGCCGTCATGTTGAACGCTTAACTTAGTGGATCTACTAGTCTATGCTAAAAGCATCTTAAGGAGTCATCTAAAAAGTATGATCCTTTACTACCCATGATGGCTACATGATTTATGGAGACTTGAGTTAATATGAACTCGCGTACCCATATCGGTGCTCAATACTACACCTAAAATATGCTTAGCTCATATGTTTTTAAAATAAACTTCTTTCTTTGGTTTGAGATAATTACTCAAAACTTAGCTTAAAAGCTCTTTTGGAATCGATGTTCCCTTTCTTTCTCAAATGTGAAAACATTTTTGAACTCTTGGGAATACTTAGTTCCCTTATAGCTTTCTGAGAAATGAACTCAACTCTTTACTCTTTGCTTAACTTGAAACTTAAGTCTTAGAACAAAGTTAAAACATTTGTGAAAGACTTTTGAAAACTTTATAAACTTCTCTTAACTTGACTCTTAACTTCACTTGACTTGACTCTTAACTTTTCTTGAATTGAATTATGGATTCAAGGATTGTGATTTGTGATAGGGAAGATCTCATGATGTTTAGGAGTGGTTTTAAATAGCTAAACATGAGAAAAAAATCAAGAAATCACCGTCTTGGAACAAGTCCACGACGCGGAGTTGCATTAAAATATTTGTTCATGAAATTAAATTTTGAGACAGAGGAGTCTGCGTCCTAACCGCGATGCGGAGAAAACTTTTGTTCACTGGGGGAGCAAGTCCGCAACGCGAACTTGCGTGCCAAAACCTGCTCGACTTTTCCTTCTTCGTTTTCCAGCCCCAATTCGCCTAATCTCGACTATTGTTCTCAAATTCATTTTAGATTCTGATACCTAGCATATGTTCTCAAGAACCTAACTCAATGCAACTCTAAAAGTCAACGTAAAGATCTCAGAAACTTCTCAATTTAACCCAATTCAAGAACAACATTCAAATTCAAGAATACATGTTAACAACATCAACTTTCAAACTCTTTTAGGACGAATTTCGCTGGAATAAATATGTTTGGTGCATGTGTGAATGAACTCAACTCTATTAAATACTCACATACCTTGTAGGATCAATTCCTTGGCGTAATCCACAATCAAAATCAATCGTTCTTGGCGAATCTTGCTTTTCCTCTTCTCCCTTCTCTTCTTTTCTCTTTTCCCCAAGCCCTAGTGTATTTTGGTAAAAGCGTAACTGATCTAATTCTGATTAGACCCTAACTAAATTAACAAAAATGAAGTAAAACAATTGGGCAAGGAAAAGACCAATCTACCCTTTAAAAATCTGGATTGGACTTTCCTTATTCAAACTGCCCAACTTCCAAAGGGCATAACTCACTCATACAAACTCGAAATCGTGCAAACTCAGCGGCGTTGGAAAGGTTATTCCAAGAGATTTCCAACCATATTTGAAAATACACCTAACTCATCCTGAGCTTGGAGTGATTGCCGTTTGAAGTTGACTAAAACTTAACTTTTTCTAATTTAACAAAATTTCCAGATTTTCATTCTATCAGAAAATGACTATTTTCAATTATTTGCTTCTTCCTAGTTATTTCAAATTGCGAGGTGTTACACGATTACCCACAACTCACTTTTCCTAGGTTAACACCCAACAATCATCACAAGGTTAATATTGACTTATTAAACTCATTATTAGAATAAAGCACAACTAACTCCATATTCAAGCATTCAGACTTCATGTATGAAGGTCTATACATGTAATCTCCGACAATCTACATGATGTTATGTAAGTAAATACATGTCTAACTACTCAGTTAAGAATGCCTAATCTACCCGTATGTTAAGAAACTGCTAAAAAATTCTAAACCCGAGCTTCTGGCTCTGTGGGGTCGAATCATGACAAAAGTAGACCGAAATCTCCTATGTTGGACCATTCTTTCACAGAAAGCCCTCCCTTCTATTGTTCCCCATCGTGGAGAAGCTTTTGGATTTTTTGGAGTAACCGTCGTCTCAGTTTACCATTGTAAAGAAGGAAAATTAAAAGAATTCTTGTTTCTAAATTTCTACCTCGTTGTCTCCACTTTAGCGGTTCACACGACTCTATGGCAGAGTTAAATCAGCCCAGGTCAATTTCAAAATTCAACATTTCATCGTGTCACCTCAAATTTTAAATTGAGGATGTATTTCAAAAATTCATGAGACGCCGTATGAGGTGCCTTTGAATGATGGCGGAACAAGTCGTTACAAAGCCAATGACTCATATTGTAACACCCCGCATCCGAAAGAGGGAAGCCTACCAAATTGTTGCAGTTGCAGGCACCATCCACAAAAGGCCACCCATGGCTTATGGGTTGAACCACGAACTGTAGGTAAGGTCCGTGGTTGGTCACCCCAGTGTAGGCTGAGATCCAAAACCATGACTGGACCTATGGGTCGTAGGTTGACCCACGGTCCGTGGTCCAAGGGTCCATTTATTGGCAAAACTCTTTGAAGTTACTGACGGAGGGACAGGATGGACCGTAGGTCCATCCACTGTCCGTCGGTGGGGTCTCATCCGTCGTGGCTGATAATTATTTTTATGGGGTAGTTGGGTCTTTCCCTAATTAATCCCTATATTATGTCGGTTTGCCTATATTTAGAACACCTATATAAGACTTTTTACCCCCAAAATTACCCCATTTAATTCATTATTCAAAATTCGCAAAAGAAAACCAAATCTCCTCTCAAATATACTCTCTCTAGAAACTTGAAGAAGAAGAAGAAGGATTCACCTTGGGTTTCAAGCTAATGTTCCAATTTATCCATTGAAGGATAGCATTTGGATTCAAGGTATGGTAGTTTTCATCCATGAATCTCTTTCATTCATGGAGTCCTCAAATTTCTCTATTTCAAAAGGTAGAATTCCCCAATAAGCTAGGGTTTTCTTCAATTACCATGGGTTCCTTTGATTATTGATCTTAATGATTGAAATATGTTTTAATATGCATGAAGTGATGATTACAATGCTTTTATTATGTTTCCCCATGAACCTATTGTCATGCCCCGAGCCTACACCCTGGGCGGGACTAGCACTCGAGAACCATTGCTAGCTCCAAGTGAACCCATTGCCTGGCTTAACTCTTAGCGGAAGACTCGACTCATCATAAAAGAAAGTATTGAAATACATTCATAACAAAATTGTCTCAATGAAAAACTTAGAATGTTTTAAAGATCAACATTCAACTAGCCAAAATGGCACTCAAGACTCAAACCTTGAACTAAAATGGAAAGACTCAAACACTAAAATCAACTAACTTTCTATGAAACCTCTAACAGCTGAGATGGACGCCGGGACAAGACCCACGACATCCTAATGAACTAAACTGATAAGGTAGTAAAAAGGGGATTCTCTAGAATCAAGGAGGCTCACGAACAACTTTGAAGCTCAACTAGATCAATGATGCGTTGGATGCTGATCCTGGTTACCTGAATATGCATCATAAAAAAATACAGGCGAACTGGCATCAGTAATTGAATGTACGAGCATGCGAGAGGAATACTAAACAAGACATAAGCTTGAAAGGAATTGAAGGAACATACCTGGTCTCAATTAAACTCAACTCATTTCAATATAAAGAAATAATGTAAATGCAGTATAAAGAAAAGCTTTTAAAATATGGATAAAAACTCTGTGTATTTAGAAATACAATGGAAACTCCGTTTGTATGCAATGATACAATATAAACTTTTTTTGTATGTGAAAATACAAGTAATCACTGTGTATATAAGAATACAAAATATAACAGTGAGAGTTTCTCTAACCGACAACCATCATTGTGAGCTATGTGATGATACAAAATTATACATCACGCTGCCAGGGTCGTCCTATACCTTTCCAGGGGTATAGAACCTAACTACTAAATGGATCCACTAGTCTATGCTAAAAATCACTAAGGAATCATCTAATAAGTATGATCCTTTTCTACCCATGAATTATGGGGGCTGTGAGTTGTCTGAACTCTCCCCCATACCGGTGCTCAATACTACTCCCAAAATATAACTAGCTCAAATGTTTAAAAACATAACTCTTTCTGTGGTTTGAGATAATTACTCAAAAACTATCCCAAAGGCTCTCTAGGAAATTAATGTTTCCTCTCTTGCTTAATTGTGAAAGTATTTACTCTTTACTGAAAAACTAGCATAAAGTCTCTTTTGGAAATCGGTATTTCCTTTCTTGTTTAAATGTGAAAACAATTAGTTTTTGGGAATACATAGTCCCCATATACTCTTTTGAAGAAATGAACTTCACTCTTTACTCTTTACTCTACTCAAAACTCAAGTCTTTAAAAACGTTTAAAGCTTTTGTAAAAGACTTTTGAAAAGACTCTTAGAACTCTCTAGACTTGGCTCTTAACTTTTCTTGAATTTGAATTTATGGATTCAAAGATTGTGATTTGTGATAGGAAAGATCTCGTGATGTTTAGGAGTGGTTTTAGATAGTTAAACATGAGAAACGATCAAGAAATTACTGTCTGGAAGCAAGTCCGCGACGCGGAGATGCATTTTATTATTTGGTCACAAAATAAATTTTGAGGCAGAAGGGTCCACGACATCTCCGCGACGCGGAGAGAAAAGTTCCAATTTTGTGGAACAGGTCCGCCACGCAGACCTGGTACCCAAATTTGCCCGACTTTTTCCTTCTTCATTTTCTAACCCCAATTCATCTAAATTCGATTCTTTTTCTCAATTACTCTTTAGATTTAGATACCTGTACATGAACTCAAGAACCTATTCATAAAATACTTTAAAATAGACACGATTTCCTCAAGAACTCAACAATCCAAACCTAACTCAAGAACGAAACTCAATTTCAAGAAAACCATTCAAAATTCATCAACTTTCAACTTTCAACTTTCTAGAATGAATTTCGCTGAAATAAACATGATTGGAGCATGGGTGAACGAACACAATGCTATGAAAGTCTCACATACCTTTTTAGGATCGAATCCTTGGCGAACTCCACAACCAAAATTTCAAGAACTAGACGAATCTTGACCTTTTCTCCTCCTTTCTCGTCTTGAGTTCTTTCTCTAAAAACCCTAGCATGGAATTTTAGTGTGTAAACAGAACCAATTCAGTTTAGACCCCAAATAAATTACTAAAATAGAATTAATTAATTGGGTAATGAAAAGACCAAAATACCCTTCCAAAATCTAGGTAACTTTCCTTATTCAGATAGCCCCGACTTCAAATAGGCATATCTTTCTCATACAAACTTGAAAACTAGAAAACTCGGTGGCGTTGGAAAGATAGTTCAAAGACCTTTCATTTGATATCTTGTAGACCACCTACATCATCATGTACTAGGAGTTATGATCGTTAGAAGTTGACCCAAAACTCATACTTCACATAACTTGCCAAATTTCAGATTTTCATTCTTTCCAAAACTGGTTTCTTTCTAATTCTAGTTATTTCAAATAGCGGGGTGTGATAATATATCCCCTTTGGGAACATTCGTCCTCAAATGAGATTACTCTTAGTAGCCTAAGGGTGTAACATTCAACATTCAGCTCAAACACCCAACAAACAAATCTAACACATTCAGTATATCAATTAAATAGTACTAAGAATAGAATTAATACCTTGATGTGGAATGTATCCGGACTCAAAGAGATGTGGATATCTCTTCTTCATATCCTCTTCAGATTCCCAAGTAGCTTTCTCAACAAACTGATTTCTCCACAGAACTTTGACTAATGCTACTTCCTTGGTTCTCAACTTGCGAACCTGGCGGTATATAATTTGAACATGAATCTCCACATAAGACAATCTATCATTGATACCAATGTCTTCAGTTGGTATGATCAATGAAAGATCACCCATACACTTTTTCAACATAGAAATGTGAAACACTGGATGAACTGCTGCTAACTCTTGTGGTAGCTCCAACTCATAAGCTACATTACCAATCCTTTTGGATATTCTGTAAGGACCAATATACTGGGGACTAAGTTTCCCTTTCTTACCAAATCTCATAACACCCTTCATAGGTGAAACCTTCAAGTATACCCAATCATCCACTTCAAACTCTAAGTCCCTCTCCTACCATCAGTGTAGGATGGCGACTCTACGCTGTTTTCAACCTTTATTGAATAATCTTAACTTTCTCCATAGCTTGATGAACTAAGCCTGGTCCTACCAACCCAGTTTCATCAACCTCAAACCATCCAATAGGATATCTACATCTTCTCCCATAAAGAGCTTTATAATGAGCCATATGGATGCTAGAATGGTAACTATTGTTGTTAGCGAACTCAATTAGAGGTAGGTGATCATCCCAATTACCCTTGAAATAAATCACATAGGCTCTCAACATATCTTCTAAAGTCTGAATAGTGCGCTCTTCATGGCCATCTGTCTGAGGATGAAAAGAAGTACTCAAGTTCACCTTTGAATCCAAACCTTTCTGGAATGACTTCCAAAATTGTGCACGTTTGTCTGATATAATCGAAACTGGAACTCTATGAAGTCTTACTACCTCTTGAATATATAACTTGGCATAATCCTTTGTTGAATGAGTAGTCTTTACCGGCAAAAAGTGGGTTGATTCGGTCATTCGATCTACAATCACCCAAATTGAATCATGCTGCCTGCGAGATCGTGGTAAGCCAGTAATGAAATGCATATTGATCATCTCCCACTTCCATTCTGGAAGTTCTATATTCTGAGCCATACCACCGGGTCTTTGGTTCTCTACTTTAACTTGTTGACAATTCGGGCTTTTAGCAACGAACTTAGTAATACCTTTCTTTATACTATTCCATCAATACACGTCTCTCAAGTCGCGATACATCTTTGTGGAACCCGAATGGATAGAATATCTGGAGCTATAAGCTTCTTTCATGGTCCACTCTTGGAGTTCATCCCTCTTTGGTGCAAACAACCTACCTTGATACCTCAATACACCATCTCCCCCTTGTTCAAAAGCCATCACTTTTTGCTTATGAATATTTCCCTTCAATTCAAGCAAAATAGGATCTTGATCTTGTTTCTCTTTCACTTCAGTCACTAATGATGATTCATCCCCATTCATCACCACTACTTCTACTTCTGTGGAATCCATTAGCCGAACTCTTAATTATGCAAGTTTGTGCACATCTTTTGCTAACTCTCTCTTCTCTTCTTCAAAATGGGCGGTACTACCCATAGACAACCTACTCAAAGCATCATCAACAACATTAGCCTTACCTGGGTGATAGAGAATACTAATGTCATATTCCTTGAGTAAATCTAACCACCTCCTCTGTCTGAGATTAAGCTTTTTCTGACTAAACACATACTGAAGACTCTTGTGATCGGTGAACACATCTACATGAAGATCATAAAGATAATGACGCCATATTTTCAAAGCTAATACCACGACAACCAACTCTAGATCATGGGTTGGATAATTCTTCTCGTGAACTTTCAACTGTCTAGAGGAATAAGCTACGACTTTACCATTCTGCATTAACACGCAACCTAGTCCAACTCTTGACACATCACAATACAACACAAAACCTTGCGTATCTTCTGGTAAGGTCAGTACTGGGGCAGTAGTCAACCATTTTTTAATTCCTGAAAGCTTTTCTCACAAGCTTCAGACCATTGAAACTTAACGGTTTTCTGAGTCAACTTGGTCAAAGGGGATGAGTATATGAGAACCCCTCGACGAACCTTTAATAATATCCAGCCAACCCCAAGAAACTCCTAATATCAGTTGGAGACGTGGGTCTAGACCAATTCTACACTGCTTTTATTTTTTGAGTATCAACCCTAATTCCATCACCAGAAATAATGTGGCCTAAGAATGCCACAGAATCAAGCCAAAACTCACACTTAGAGAACTTAGCATACAAATGTCTATCCTTTAGAGTTTGGAGAACTATTCTGTGATGGCTAGCATGATCTTCCTCATTTTTTGAATAGATTAGAATGTCATCCATGAATATGATATCAAACATATCTAAATTAGGCTTGAATACTCTATTCATAAGGTCCATGAATGCAGTAAGAGCATTGGTCAAACCAAAGGACATAAACAAAAATTCATAATGACCATAATGGGTCCTGAATGCTGTCTTTGGAATATCACATTCCCTTACTCTCAAATGATGGTAGCCTGATCTGAGGTCTATTTTAGAAAAACAAGTGGCACCCTGAAGTTGATCGAAGAGATCATCAATTCTCGGAAGAGGATACTTATTATCTATAGTAACCTTGTTCAACTGACGATAATCTATACACATTCTAAGAGAACCATCCTTCTTTCTCACAAATAAGACCGGAGTGCCCCAAGGTGAGACACTTGGTCGAATAAAACCCTTCTCAAAGAGATCTTTCAACTGCTTTTTTAACTTTTTTAACTCTGTTGGTGTCATCATATATAGCGAAATAGATATAGGAAGAGTATCAGGAAGAATATCTATACCAAAGTCTATTTCTCTCTCAGGAGGGACTTCGGGAAGATCATCTGGAAAGACTTCTGGAAACTCTCTTACTACTAGAACTGACTGAATAAGAGGTATATCAACACTAGATTCATTAACTCAAACTAAGTGATAGACACACCCCTTGGAAACAAACTTTCTTGCCTTAAGAAACGAAATTAAATTACCATTAGGCACTGCTGAACTACTCTTCCGCTCTATAACTGGCTCATTAGGAAACTGAAACTTAACAACTCGAGTTCTACAATCAACTGAGGCATAACAGGCATGAAGCCAGTCCATATCTATAATGACATCAAAATCTACCATGTCTAACTCAACTAAATTAGCCATGGTGCTCTTGTGATTGACGTAAATGGTACAATCATGATAGACTCTCTCTGCTAGAATGGACTCACCAACGGGTGTAGAAATGTTGAAGGGCTCAGGAAGAACATCAAAATTCATCGTAACATAATGAGTCACTAAATATAAACTCGCTCCTGGATCTAGAAAAGAATAAACATCAAAGTTAAAGACTTGGATTATACCAGGGACAACATCTGGTGAATCTCCTTGCTCTTGGAGACTAGTGATAGCATACAGACAGTTTCCTCCTCCGCCTAACCATGAATTAGCTCCTCTAGATGCAGCTTTGTCTGGTGGAGCAACTAAAGAAGACTGGGCTCTATTTCCCCCATTACCATTACCCTGCTTATTCTTAAGACACTCTCTCATAAAATGACCATTATGACCACACTTGAAGCAACCAGTGGATCCATCACGACACAACCCTGAGTGGATCCTACCACACTTAGCACATACAAGAGTCTTACTACCCCCTTGTGCCACACTACCTTGAGAATGTGTGGTCTAGCTCTGAAATTTTGGGAATTCTGACTATTGTACTCACCTTTGTTCCTTGGTGTAGGTGCACTAGCAGATGATGGAGCAGGTCTCTTTTGTTTCTATTGGAAAGATGACCGGTTGGCATTACTCCTCTGCTGTCCAGACTCATTCCCTGACTTGGCTCTCTTGCTTCAAAACTCCTTTCTATCTCTCAGATTCTCTTCCTCAACCTGTTGCACATGGATCATCAGCCTTGCTATGTCCATATCTCATATCAACATAGTTACATTGCCTTCCTTACTTGTCAGACGAGACAACCCAGCAACAAACAAACTCATCCTGCTTCTCATGTCAGCAACCATCTCTGGAGCATAGCGGAAAGTTGGGTGAACTTCAGACTACTCATGAAAACTCATAGATTCCTTCTTAAGAGTAAGGAATCCTCATACATTTGCTTCTTTCAGTTCACAAGGAAGGAAACGCCCCAAGAAGGCCTTCTCAAAAAAAGGCCAACTCACAAGTCGTGCACCTTCAGCTCTATTCTTTTTTCACTGATCAAACCAGATTCTAGCGACACCCTTCATTTGGTATGCATCTAGTTCCACCATTTCAGCATCAACAATGTTCATAATCTCAAAAACCTTCTAAAGCTTGTCAACAAAGTTTTATGGATCCTCAGTGACAACTTAAACTAGTGAAATGATTCATCCTTAAGAACTCATAGATCCTTGAAGTATCAGCAACTTCTTGTCGATTCTCTCTTGTCCAACTTAATTGGTCACAACTTGACTTAACATCCGAATAACTTCCCGGAACTCAGCATTGGTGACCTCTCCTTAGGGGTGCACTTCTGGTGCATTAGGTACCCCTTGATCTTGTGATTCAATATTCCCTATAGCTGGACGACCTCTGCCAACTCTTCGTGGAGGCATGATCTGAAAGACACGCGCAAGCACGAATTAGAAGAAACTTTTTAGAGATAAACTCTAACACACGAAATGAGTATGAAAGAAGTGAGATAGTTCCTAAGTGTCGCAACATCCTATTTATAGATGTGGTGCACTTCACATCGATAACTAGGACTCTACAGACATGGCTTCATAGACTCCCTAGGACTCTTGAACTCTGTGTTGTGATACCAAGTTTGTCATTCCCCGAGCCTACACCCTGGGCAGGACTGGAACTCGAGAACCATTGCTAGCCTCAAGCGATCCCTTGGTCTGGCTTAACTCTTAGCGGAAGACTCAACTCATTATAAAAGAAAGTATTGAAATACATTCATAACTAAATTGTCTGAATGAAAAACTTAGAATGATTTAAAGATCAACGTTCAACTAGCCAAAATGGCACTCAAGACTCAAATCTCAAACTGAAATGGAAAGACTCAAGAACTAACATCAACTAACTATCTATGAAGCCTATAACAATTGATATGGACGTTGGGACAAGACCCACGACATCCTAATGAACTAAATTGATAAGGTAGTAAAAATCCTTCGAAAGCAAGGAGGCTCACCAACAACTCTGAAGCTCAACTGGATCAACGATGCACTGGATGTTGATTCTAGTTACCTAAATGTGCATCATAAAAAGATGCAGGCCAACCGACATCAGTACATTAAATGCACGAGCATGCGAGGGGAATACTTAAACAAGGCATAAGCTTGAAAGGAATTGAAGGAACATACGTGGTCTCAACTCAACTAAACTTAACTCATTTCAATATAAAGAAATAATGTAAATGCACTATAAAGAAAAGCTTTTAAAACATGGATAACAACTCTGTGTATTTAGAAATACAATGGTAACTCAGCTTGTATGCAAGGATACAATATACACTCTGTTTGTATCTGAAAATACAAGTAATCACTGTGTATATAAGAATACAAAATATAACTATGGGATTTTCTCTAACCAACAACCATCACTGTGAGCTATGTGATGATACAACGTTTTTCCTCAAACTGTCAGGGCCATCCTATACCTTGCCAGGGGTATAGAACCTAACTACTAAGTGGATCCACTAGTCTATGCTAAAAATCATTAAGGAATCATCTAAAAATTATGACCCTTTTCTACCCATGATGGCCACATGGTTTATCAGGGCTATGAGTTGTCTGAACTCTCCCCCATATCGGTGATCAATACTACTCCCAAAATATAACTAACTCATATGTTTAAAAACATAACCCTTTCTGTGGTTTGATAAAATTACTTAAAAACTAGCCCAAAGGCTCTCTAAGAAATCAGTGTTTCCTTTCTTGCTTAATTGTGAAAGCATTTACTCTTTACTGATAAACTAGCTCAAAGGCTCTACTGGAAATTAGTGTTTCCTTTCTTGTTTAAATGTGAAAACATTTAATCTTTGGTAATACATAGTCCCCATATACTATTTTTAAGAAATGAACTTCACTCTTTAGTTTTTACTCAACTCAAAACTCAAGTCTTTAAACAAGTTTAAAGCATTTGTAAAAGACTCTAAGAACTCTCTAGACTTGGCTCTTAACTTTCCTTGAATTTGAATATATGGTTTCAAGGATTGTGATTTGTGATAGGAAAAATCTCGTGATGTTTAGGAGAGGTTTTATATAGTTAAACATGAGAAACGATCACAAAATCACTGTCTGAAAGCAAGTCCACGACGTGGAGATGCATTTTATTGTTTGGTCGCGAATTAAATTTTGAGGAAGAAGGGTTCGCGACCTCTCCGCGATGCGGAGAGAAAATTTTAAATTCTGAGGAATAGGTCCGGCCACGCGAACCTGGTACCAAGATTTGCCTGACTTTTTCCTTCTTCATTTTCTAACCCCAATTCGCCTAAATTCCATTCTTTTTCTCAGTTCCTCTTTAGATTTAGATACCCAATACATGAACTCAAGAACCTATTCATAAACGACTCTAAAATCGACACGATTTTCTCAAGAACTCAACAATCCCAACCTAACTCAAGAATGAAAGCCAATTTCAAGAACACCATTCAAGATTCATCAACTTTTAAATTTCTAGAATGAATTTCGATGAAATAAACATGATTGGCGCATGGGTGAACGAACCCACGCTATGAAAGTCTCACATACCTCTTTAAGGTTGAATCCTTGGCGAACTCCGCAACCAAAATCACTAGAACTAGACGAATCTTGACCTTTTCTCCTCCTTTCTCCTCTTGAGTTCTTTATCTAAAAACCCTAGCGTGAAATTTGAGTTTGTAAACTGAACCAATTCAGTTTAGACCCCAAACAAATTACTAAAAATGGATTTAATTAATTGGGTAATGAAAAGACAAAAATACCCTTTCAAAATTCGGATAACTTTCTTTATTTAGACAGCCCAACTTCAAACGGGCATATCTCCCTCATACAAACTCAAAAACTAGAAAACTTGGTGGCGTTGGAAAGATAATTCAAAGACCTTTCGTTTGATATCTTGTAGCTCACCTACATCATCTTGTACTAGGAGTTATGGTCGTTAGAAGTTGACCCAAAACTCATTCTTAACATAACTTGCCACATTTCAGATTTTCATTCTTTCCAAAAATGGTTTCTTTATAATTCTAGTTCTTTTAAATAGCGGGGTGTTACACCTATGCAAACCCCTCTGTTTCCAAATTGTGATTTAAGATGTGGGTTGTTGATTATGATAGAGAATTCTTATGATCTAAAACATGAAGTGATAGAATCACATGAATTTGTGGTATAATCCCTATCTAATGCTTGAATTCTAGATTTGGTGATTGAAAGTAAGCTTTGAACCTTGAAAGGGTAAAGTATGAGTTTATGCATGATCTTATGAAACCTATGTAAATGTTTTAAGGGTGCTTTGAGAGTAAAAATCAATTATGTTGTTGTTGTTATTGTGTTGTTGAAAGGATGTTCTCATAAACACTTGCAACCATGATGTGAAAGGTTTTCTTACACAGAAAGGATTCTTAGGTTGGAAGGCTTTATCACCTAAATGAATCAAAGAGTAAGAGTTATCCTAATGAAACTAGCTTGGCTTGGTTGTCCAAGGAAACTTTTCCATGAATGTTACGTTAAGAATAAATATGAATTGACTAATCCGTGGGAATTATGCTTAGTACCGAGTGGATATTGATGTGAGATGGAAGCTGTCCCGTTGATAGAGGCCGGGTTTCTAGTAACAGTCTCCGTATCCCTTAAACTATGTGCCCTCATAGGTTGATTAGCTAGTGGATTCACTTAATCTAGAAGTTCATGGTTCTACCTTAGGCAAGTAGAACAACCCTTTTCGGTGTGGGAGACACCGGGTGATCATGTTATAGCTCACATGGTCTCTATGTCAGTTAAGGATAATTTTCCCAAGACTAAAAGTGAACTAAGGTTACTCAAAGAGTATCTCATATGTGTTCAAAGATTTAAAGATGAATTAACTTGCATTGACCATGATGTTATGACTTATGTCTTTAACTCTCTTATATCATATTTTAATTGTTCAATTGCATGTCATGAAATGAAATATCCCTCTTAGCATGTTCTAATCTTTTTTATGCATATCTATCATACTTAGTGCATTTTTGTACTAACGCATACACTTGCCTACATTTTTTCCCAAATGTAGTGTCCGACAGTCAGGGTCACCAGTTTCGTGGCTAAGTGTTGAGTTCAATAATTCCTAGCTTTGGTGAGACCCCATGCTTCGAGGATAGAGTTTATTATTTTAGTTTCTTTCTTGTATTTCCTTTTTGGACCTGATGTATGGGCTAGGCCCAATTTCATTCTATTGTATTAGATGGCTAAGATGAGACATGAGTTTAGACTTCCGCTTTTCTATAAAATTGTGTTGGACTTAAAGTGTTGTTTTACTCTTTATTGTTCTACTTCTTATGTTAGGAAAGCTAAGTGGCTTGTATAGAGTCCTTCGGGGTTCTATACACCATGTTACATCTAGGGGTACCCCTGGGTGGTGACACATATTGCTTATAAAAAGGGAAAATGTTATTTCTTTTGAAAGGTTTATGCACACTTTTAAAATATTTCATTATATTCATTTTAATAACTTTTTAATTTCAATAATCTAAAAATAATAATTTAAGACTACACAATTTCATGAAAGTAATACATTACAAATATTTTTAGCTTAAGATCAGTATATTTAAAAATCTCTTTTACTTATTTAAAATCCTTGTTCAGACAATTAAAGCACATAAATTCTAAACGGAAAAATTCATTAGTTATAATTAAATTTTATAAATAACACATATTGTGTTGTACGTAACACATGTGTGCAAGACAAATATAAATTCATGCAGAATGACACATGTAATTTTTTTTAATCAAAAGTGAACAATGATGAGTCGGCACTGCATAGGATCAATTTAAAAATAATACATGCAATTCTTTGAATTAGAAGATTATTTAAAAAATCATATTTATTGACTATTTTTGAGAAAAATTACTAATATATAAAAAAGGCTATGAGCACACAACTGACCGTCAACATGTCTGCTTCAACTATGTGCTTCTTCTCATACAAAACTACTTGGGTTATTGGTTATAGTATGACATTTCATATGCATGATCCCAAGATTGAACCTAAGCAAGACCACTTTTTATTCCTATTTTTATTTTAATTCAGCCAATTTACTCATTTATAACTTTTTGGTGGGGCCCAGTTCAATCCTCTCCTTTTTTTTTATATATGTTCTCATTAATAAAATGTATGTTTCATCATTTATCTAATTTAGTGTTAATTTAAAAGAAATTTTTCATATTATGTAAATATATTTTGTATTCATATTTTAGTTATTCCATCTTCTATCTTTCATAAAAATATTTAATTCTTAAATGTCATCGAAAATATTTTGTTTTATATAGTTAAAAAATATATTATTATCATCATCCTCATAATCATCATCATCGTCATCGTCATCGTCATCATCATCGTCATCGTCATCGTCATCATCATCGTCATCGTCATCGTCATTGTCATTGTCATTGGCATTGTCATCGTCATCGTCGTCGTCGTCATCAATCACACCCCAAGCCTACACCCTGGATGCGACTGGCACTCGAGATGTCACGACCCGAGCCTACACTTATACTTGGTCATTTCCTACACAATGACACTTCATCACCAACTCCCTTCTGGCTACAACACATTCTACCTCCTATGATGGAATCTTCACTACTCATCACTTCTTAGTCTACCCATAAGGGAAAACTATTTATTAGTAACTTACTAGGTGCATGACTATAGTAACATAGCTTGCCTCATCACTATCTCCCTTTCTTAGATTACTGAACCTCTGCATACTTTCCTCTAATTCTGGGCACTCTTACTACTACTGCTCAAGATCTCATGACTCATGCTACCCCTTCGGGTGAAAATACAACCCAAGCCTAATCATACTTCCTCACCAGGATCTCAGCTGAAACAAGGCATGGAGAAGAGAGTACAACTCACTTTTAGCTTGAATGCACGATTCATATGAACATGAGTCCACTCCTCTGACACTGAACACTTGCTCACTCATGGACTTCTTTCAGGCCCCTCTGGAGTCTCATAACTTCCTCAATATTTTGCGAAGAGTAACTCATTCATAAAAACTGACTTTGCTTTTCAACCACCTCTAGTATGGGGGTAGTCGAATGGATATGAGAACGCACGAGTAAGAATAAATATCTATGACATAGCTCTATTGCACAATTAAGAGTATGAAAGAAGGGAAACATTTCCTAAATGTTTGTAGTCACTTATTTATAGAAGTGGGGTACTCAAAATAATAAATAAGATCCTACTTGACACGGCTTCATAGACACCCTAGGACTCTTGAACTATGTGCTCTGATACCATGTTTGTCATGATCCGAGCCTACACCCTGGACGTGGCCGGCACTCGAGAACCATTGATGGTCCCCAAGTGAACCGTCATCCTGGCTGACTACAAGCGGAAGACTAACTTAAGCATACAAAGCTTAAAACATAATAAAATTCATTGAAACTCAAATAATTAACTCAGAATATAATCGTATATTCAACTAGCCAAAACTAGGCAGCTCAAGTCTTTAAAATAATTAACAAGATAAATGAACAGACTTCTGAAACTCTACTGTCTATCTATGAAGTCTCTAAAGGACAAAGATGGAAGTCGGGACAAGACCCATGACATCCTAACAACTGATATAACTGAAAGTACAAGTGGAACCCTCCGGAAGCAAAAAGGCTCACCATAGCTAACTCGAACTACATGTGGTATCAACGAAGTGCTTGTTGATGACCCTGAATACCTGTATATGCATCATGAAACGATGCAGACCAAATGGCTCAATACGTGGAATGTACGAGCATGTAAGGGGAAATCTAAAGCATAAATATAAGCTAGAACTAATAGCAAAGACACATACTTACGTCTTCTCAAACTTACTCAAGTTAAGGATACTCAAAACTACTCAAACTTACTTAACTAAGAAGTACTCAAGGATAAGATACTCAATTCGGTGAAAAGGGGCTCAACAACAATAAGGTACTCGACTCAAAGAAACACAGTTCAACTCAAGATACTCAAGAATAAAGCAACAATAAAAGGTGCAATATATGGAAAGCTTTTTAAAATAGTAGATAGAAACTCAATGTATTGAAGAACACAATAACAACTCAATTTGTATATAATAACAAATAATATAACTATGTGGGAGTTTCTCCAACCGACAACCATCATTATGAGCTATGTGATGATACAATGTCTCGCCCACGCTGCCAGAACCGTCCTATAATTTTCCAGGGTATAAGACCTCTCAACTAAGTGGATCCACTAGTCTATGCTAAAAAGCATTAAGGAATCATCTAAAAAGTATGACCCTTTCTACCCACGTCGGCTACATAATTTATGGCAACTTGAGTTATCTGAATCCGTCCCCATATTGGTTCTTAGTATTATTCTCAAATATACTCAGCTCATACATTTAAAAACATAACTCTTTTAGTGGTTTGAGATTATTAGTCAAAATCTTTCTCTAAAAAGAGATGTTACTCAACTGCTCAAAACTCTTTTGGAAATCTCAGTTTTCTCCTCTTTTAAATGTGAAAACATTTATTCTTGGGAATACTTAGTTCCCACATGTTATTTTAAAAAAAATGAACTCGACTCTACTCTTTGTCAACTCAAGTGCTCAAGTCTTAAAACAAGTTTAGAAAAAGTTGTAAAGACTTCTCAAAATAGGGTTCATGCCGAATGTTGGACGTGAACGACTCAATTCAAGTTTTCCAATAACCATACAAAGAACTCAATAGTCAGAAATCAAGAACTTTAATGATACTACTCATTTCAAGAATACTCAACTCATAAGGTTCATGAGGAATTATGAGCATGAACTACTCAACTCAAGGACTCAAAGATACTTCTCATCTCAAGACTGTTCGACTTAACTCAACTCAAGGACTTCATGGGTAACATGTAATAGTCCCATGATTAGTAATATAATCTCAAATGGGTTGGGAGCTCAATACTCAAGACTTAGAACTTGAAGATACTACTCCTCTCAAAGATGATCAATTTATAAAGTTCATGCGGGATTTATGGGCATGAACGACTCGACTCGAGGGTCTACATAAAGTTATGGAACTCGAGTATACGAATCTTCTCATCCTCGTACTTACTTCCTCAAAACTTAGCTCAAATCGACAGTTGATCTCAAAGGATTAACAATTGAACTCAAAGGTTTTCTTGAACTCTACTCTTAACTCTCTCTTGAATGTGAATTATGAATTCAAGAGTTATGGTTCATGATATGAAGGATCTCGTGATGAAAAAGTAGACTCATGAATACATTCTCCTCATTCTCATACTCACTCGCTCGAGTCTTGAAACAAGTTACTAGAAGTTGTAGAAGACTCCACAAAAGGACTAAATGGGACTTTCTTATAATGTTCGAAAGAATTCTCAAAACTTAACTCTTAGCTCTACCTTGAATTTGGATTATGAATTCAAGGTTATGATCATGTAATAAATGATTTCTAGGTGTTTAGAAGTACCTTAAAGTAGTTAGAATCGAATGGGAGTGAAGGTACACTTAAATGAACTCAAACGGAGCAACCGACTACAAACTGGACTGGGACGGCGACCCTGGCGCGTTGAGTGGCGTGAGGCGCCAACCCTTAAACTACAAAACATTATTTGGGGTGCACTGGCTGGCGCCTCAACCCAGAAAACCCAATGAATTTCTTTGCTTGTTTTTTCACCCTAACTCGCCTAGAATCGAAAGGTTTCTTCCCCAAACACTTGGATTCGATTACTTAACATAAGTACACTCTAATCTACTCAATATATCCCTCAAATCACTCACTTTCATCTCAATAAATCATCAAAAACCCAACACAACAAGATTTAGGATAAACTTCAAGAACACTTCTCAAGAACTCTAATCTTTCAACTTCAAGAATGAAATTTCGCTAAAAATAACACGAGTGGCGTGTGGGTGAAAATATTCAACACTATGGAAGTTTACATATCTCTTAGGGATCAAACCCATGGCGAAAACCCGTGACAAAATTCAAGAACCTCGACGAACGCCTTGATCCTCTCCTTTTTTCTCCTTTTCTTTTCTCTTCTCTCAAAACCCTAACTTATTTTTTTGAAGATTAAACTGAACACAATCAGTTTTGACCCAACTTAATTACCAAAAACTAATTTAATTAATTGGGTAGTGAAAAGACCATAATACCTTTCTAAAATCCACTTTTGACTTTCCTTATCTAGACAGCCCAACTTCAAATGGACATATGTCTCACATACTGGCTCGAAATTGAGCAAACTCACTGGTTTTGGAAAGATAATTCCAAGATCTTTCCAACGGTATCTAGTAGAACACATAACTCATCCTGAGCTAGGAGTTATGATCTTTTGAATTCGACCATAAACTCATACTTAGCTTAACTTTGTCAAACTTTTCAAATTTGATTATTTCCAAAAATGGTTTCTTTCCTATTATAAGTCATTCTAGTTATTTTTGGAACTCAAGGTGCTACATCTAGTGACCTAACCTTAATACTTAAGAAATTTTAAATTCCTTGGTAAGATCCTACTCACAATGAAGGATGGTTCGAGTCTTAGCTCAATTTTTTTTTGGGGTGTTACAATAGGATCATTCATCCTTGAATGACGGCTAGACTGGGTATGGAACGGGGTTACTCTTATCATCTCTGCCATACCAACTAGAATTTTCCCGCATTACTATTTGAAACTAACTAAGGGCTCTCATTTAGCTATTTCTTATAGTAAAACCTCATTCTCCTCTTTTATAACCTTAGATGGAATTATCACACCATCATCATCACGATAAGATCATTAACCTTCTCCTTTTAACATCACTTCAATACTTAAAGACCTCTAAAAAGATATCTCTCATACTCTTTGGAACTCATTACTATCTTATTCTCAAACACTTGACTTTATTTCTCATCTCGTCATCTCCCTCTTACGTCAAAAGATGACACTTGAAAGCTATGGACCTATTCCTCATTCATTGCAGCAAGTATCTCAACTCCTCGCCTACTCTATGTCAAGTCTACCAGATAAAATCTCAAGACTAACATCATCCCCCTCATGTTTCAATTCTTTTGATCATGACACTCATCTCAAATTCAAGCTTAATGTTTATCACTAAACCTGAATATCAATATAACTGCTCACCAACTAAACTAACTCACCACTATTACGCACAAATTAAGAACCACTCGTCCACTATAACCTCATTACAAGTAGTTAATCCTCACCTCTTAGTATTCATACTTACAATTTACTATCACATTTCCCTTCACAACTTGAGTACTATTCATTCATTCACTATACATCAATGCCTAATTAGTTCTATAACACTTTGAATATTATGGGCTCTCCCTCAAAATCATAAGCCTAGCTTAGATCTATCACCTCATGAATAATCCTACTCTTCTATTCAACACTTATACTTGGTCATTTTCTACACAATGACACTTCATCACCAACCCCTTTCTATCTACAACACACTCTACCTCCTATGATGGAATCTTCACTACTCACCACTTCTTAGTCTACCCATAAGGAAAAACTCTTTATTAGTAACTTACTAGGTGCATGACTATAGTAACATAGCTTGCCTCATCACTATCTCCCTTTCTTAGATTACTGAACCTCTACATACTTTCCTCTAATTTTGGGCACTCTTACTACTACTGCTCATGATCTCGTACCTAAATACAACCCAAGCCTAATCATACTTCCTCACAAGGATGTCACGTGAAACAAGGCTTGGAGAAGAGAGTACAACTCACTTTTAGCTTGAACGCACGATTCATATGAACATGAGTGCATTCCTCTGAAACTGAACACTTGCTCACTCACGGGCTTTTCTCAAGCCCCTCCGGAGTCTCATAACTTCCTCAAGATTTTGCTAAGTGTAATTCATTGATAACAACTGACTTTGCTTTTCAACTACCTTTAGTATGGGGCTAGTCGAATGGATATGAGAACGCACGAGTTAGAATAAATCTCTATGACATAACTCAATTGTACGATTAAGAGTATGAAAGAAAGGAGACTTTTTGTAAATATTTGTAGTCACTTATTTATAGAAGTGGGCCCCTCAAAACCATAAATAAGATCCTACTTGACACGGCTTCATAGACACCCTAGTACTCTTGAACTCTATGCTCTGATACCAAGTTTTTCACGATCCGAGCCTACACCCTGGACGTGGCCGGCACTTGAGAACCATTGTCGGTCCCCAAGCGAACTCTCAGCATGGCTGACTATAAGTGGAAGACTAACTTAAGCATACAAAGCTAAAACAGAATAAAATTCATAGAAACTCAAATAATTAACTCAGAATATAATCGTATATTCAACTATCCAAAACTAGGCAACTCAAGTCTTAAAAACATTTACCAAGATAAATGAACAGACTTTTGAAACTCTACTGTCTATCTATCAAGCCTCTAAATGACAAATATGGAAGTTGGGACAAGACCCACGGCATCCTAACAACTACTGATATAACTGAAAATACAAGTGGAACCCTCCGGAAGCAATGAGGATCACCATAGCTAACTCGAACTTCATGTTGTATCAACGAAGCGCCTGTTGATGACCCTGAATACCTGTATCTGCATAATGAAATGATGCAGGGCAAATGGCTCAGTACGTGAATGTACGAGCATGTAAGGGGAAATCTAAAGCATAAATATAAGCTTGAACTAGTAGCAAAAAAACATACTTACCTCTTCTCAAACTTACTCAACTTAAGAAATACTCAAGGATACTCAAAACAACTCAAACTTATTCAACTAAGAAGTACTCAAGGATAAGATACTCAATTCGGTGAAAAGGGGATCAACACAACAATAAGGTACTCGACTCAAAGAAACACAGTTCACTTCAAGATACTCAACTCCAGATACTCAAGAATAAAGCAACAATAAAAGGTGCAATATATGGAAAGATTTTTAAAATAGTAGAAAGAAACTCAATGTATTGAAGAACACAGTAACAACTCAATTTGTATATAATAACAAACAAAAACTATGTGGGAGTTTCTCTAACCGACAACCATCACTATGAGCTATACGATGATACAATATCTCGCCCACGCTGCCAGAACCATCCTATACTTTGTCAGGGTATAAGACCTCTCAT
Source organism: Solanum chiquidenum (assembly GCA_029582725.1). Lineage (NCBI taxonomy): Eukaryota > Viridiplantae > Streptophyta > Magnoliopsida > Solanales > Solanaceae > Solanum > Solanum chiquidenum. The sequence goes on from JAJOOS010002184.1 coordinate 50,349, forward strand.
CTAAGTGGATCCACTAGTGTATGCTAAACAAGCATTAAGGAATCATCTAAAAAGTATGACCCCTTCTACCCACGTCGGCTACATGGTTTATGGCGGCTTGAGTTATCTGAACTTGTCCCCATATCGGTGCCCAATACTACTCCCAAAATATACTCAGCTCATATGTTTAAAAACATAACTCTTTCTATGGTTTGAGATTATTACTCAAAATCTTTCTCTAAAAAGAGATGTTACTCAGCTGCTCAAAACTCTTTTGGAAATCTCAGTTTATTCCTCTTTTAAATGTGAAAACATTTATTCTTGGGAATACTTAGTTCCCATATATCATTTTAAAGAAAATGAACTCGACTCTACTCTTTCTCAACTCAAGTGCTCAATTCAAGGTTTTCAATAACCAAACAAAGAACTTGATAGTCAGAACTCAAAAGCTTCAATGATACTACTCATTTCAAGAATGCTCAACTCATAAGGTTTCATGCGGAATTATGATCATGAACTACTCAACTCAAGGACTCAAATATACTTCTAATCTCAAGACTGCTCGACTAAATTCGACTCAAAGACTTCATGGGTAACACGCAATAGTCCCATGATTAGGAATATAATCTCAAATGGGTTGGGAACTCAATACTCAAGACTTAGAACTTGAAGATACTACTCCTCTCAAAGATGATCAAGTTATGAAGTTCATGTGGGATTATGGGCATGAACGACTTGACTCGAGGGTCTACATAACAATATGGAACTCGAGTATATGACTCTTCTCATCCTAGTACTTACTTTCTCAAAACTTAGCTCAAATTGACAGTTGATCTCAAAGGATTCACAATTGAACTCAAAGGCTTTCTTGAACACTACTCTTAACTCTCTCTTGAATGTGAATTATGAATTCAAGAGTTATGGTTCATGATATGAAGGATCTCGTGATGAAAAAGTAGACTCATGAATACATTCTCCTCATTCTCATACTCACTCGCTCGAGTCTTGAAACAAGTTACTAGAAGTTGTAGAAGACTCCACAAAAGGACTCAAAGGGACTTTCTTAGAATGTTCGGAAGAATTCTCAAAACTTAACTCTAAACTCTACCTTGAATTTGAATTATGAATTCAAGGTTAATATCATGTAATGAATGATTTCTAGGTGTTTGGAAGTATCTTAGAGTAGTTAGAATCGAAAAGGAGTGAAGGTACACTTTAAAAGAACACAAACGGAACAACCGGTTGCAAACAGGATGGGGCAGGTGACCTTGGCGCACTGAGTGGCATGGGGCGACATCCCCTAAACTACAGAACATGATTTGCTGCGAACTGGCTGGTGCGACGCGCTAGGCCTCAACCCAAAAAACCCGACGAATTTCTTAGCTCGTTTTCTCGCCCTAACTCACCTAGAATCGAACAGTTTCTTCCCCAAACACTTTGATTCGATTACTTAACATAGGTACACTCTAATATACTCAATAGAGCCCTCAAAACACTCACTTTCATCTCAAGAAATCATCAAAACCCCAACACAACAAGATTTAGGATGAACTTCAAGAACACTTCTCAAGAGCTCATCAAGAACTCTAATCTTTCAACTTCAAGAATGAAATTTCGCTAAAAATAACATGAGTGGCATGTGGGTGAACAAACCCAACACTATGGAAGCTTACATACCTCTTAGGGATCAAACCCATGGAGAAAATCCGCGACAAAACTCAAGAACCTTGACGAACGCCCTGATCCTCTCCTATTTTCTCCTCTTCTTTTCTCTTCTCTCAAAACCCTAACTTAATTTTTTGAAGCATAAACTGAATCCAATCAATTTTGACCCCAACTTAATTACCAAAAATGATTTTAATTAATTGGGTAGTGAAAAGACTATAATACCCTTCTAAAATCCGGGTTTGACTTTCCCTATCTAGACAACCCAATTTCGAATGGACATATCTCCCACATACAAACTCAAAAATGAAATAACTCGGTGGCGTTGGAAAGATAATTCCAAGATATTTCTAACGGTATCTGGTAGCACACCTAACTCATCCTGAGCTAGGAGTTATGGTCGTTTGAAGTCGACCATAAACTCATATTAGCTTAACTTTGTCAAAATTTTCCAAAAATGGTTTCTTTACTATTATAAGTCTTTCTAGTTCTTTTTGGAACTCAAGGTGCTACATCTAGTGACCTGACCTTAATACTTAAGAAATTTTAAATTCCTTGGTAAAATCCTACTCACAGCGAAGGATGGTTCGAGTCTTAGCTCAAATTTTTTTTGGGGTGTTACACGAGAACCATTGTTGTACCCAAGGGATCCCTTGGATTGGATCAACTCTCAGCGGAAGACTTACTAATAATCGATAAACTCAAGAGTAGAAATTTAACTCAAATGTCTCAAAATGTATTAGTACATTCAACTGGCCAAAAGGAATCATGAACTACTACTGTCTACCTACGAAGCCTCTAATACTTTGAGGGATGTCGGGGCAAGACTCCAAATCATCCTAACAAAATTGAAATAAAAGAAATAAATAAGGGATCCTTCGATAGCAAGGAGGCTCACCAAACCACTCTTGAACTGCAAATGGTTTCAATGAATCGCCTGTTGATGACCTTGATCTCCTGTATCTGCATCATGAAAGATGCAAGCCAAATGACGTCAGTACATGGAATGTACGAGTATGCAAGGGAAATCTAAAACATGACATAAGCTTTAACTGGAACTGAAGAAACATACTCACCTCATCTCAACTCAAGGATACTCAGGGATACTCAAAGGTATTCAAGATATTCAAACTCAGAAATACTCAACTCAGTTCAATATAAAAGCAACAATACAAATGCATTATAAAGAAAGCTTTTAAAATAGTAGATAACAACTCAATATATTTAAAAATACAATAATAACTAAGTTTGTATGTAAAGATACAAAATAACTCAATTTGGTAGATTCTCTAACCGACAACCATCACTATGAGCTATGTGATGATACAATGTCTCGCCCACGCTGCCAGAATTGTCCTATACCTTGCCGGGGTATAAGACATCCTCAACTAAGTGGATCCACTAAGATAATGCTTAAAAACAATAAGGAATCATCTAAAAAGTATGACCCTTTTTACCCACGTTGGCTACATGATTTATGAGAACTTTGAGTTATTTGAACTCCTTCCCATATCGGTGCTTAATACTACTCTCAAATTATAACTCAGCTTGAATGTTTAAAAACATTTCCACATCCTCAAACTTCGAGATTATTACTCAAAATATTTCTCTTAAAAGAGAGTACTCAAAACTCATCATGAACTCATTTGGAAATCCATGTTTCTCCTTATTTTAAATGCACAAACATTTACTCTTTGTGAATACTTAGTTCTCATATATTCATTTTCAAAATGAAACTCAACTCTACTCACCCTCATACTCAAGTACTCAAGTATTAAAACAAGTTTTAAGAAATTGTAAAAGACTTCTCAAAATGACTCGAAAGAACTCTCAAGACTTTACACTTAACTCTACATTAAATTTGAATTATGAATTCAAGGGTTATAATTCATGTTATGAAGGATATCGTGATGTTTAGATGTATTTTAGAGTATTTAGAATCATAAAGGAGTGAAGGTACACTTTGGTGCGGGGCGCCACCCCCTAAACTTCAGAGGTGACTTCGTGGCGCACTGATGGCTCGGTGTGCCAGCCCTCTACTCAGAAAATCCGATGAATTTTGTTTCTCATTTTCAGACCCTAATTCGCCTAGAATCAATTGTTTTCCTAAAATTTTTCTTAGATTCAATTACCCAATACAAGTACACAAGAATCTACTCACTTTTCCTCAAGAACAATCCTCAACAATCGAAATTCTCACCTCAAAATTCATCGAACTCCATAAACCAAGCATGAAGAACAAAATCTCAAGAACACCCATCAAGAATTAAAATCATTCAACCTCAAGAAGGAAATTACAGGTGAATTTTACATGGTTAGCGTGTTTGTGAACGAACCCAACACTATGAAAATTTACATACCTCGATTTGGCGAAATAAATCCTCGATTCGCAAGAAATCTTGATCGTTCTTCCTTTTCTCCTCTTGAACTGTCTTTTAAAACCTTAAGCGTAATTTAGGATTGTGAAAACTGAATCAAATCAGTTTAGACCCCTAAAATATTACCAAAAATGTTTAAAGCTCATGGGGTAAGGAAAAGATAAAAATACCCCTCATTAATTCGGGTAAATTCCCTTAACTGGACAGGCTGACTTCAAACGGGCATATATCCCTCATCCAAACTCAAAATTTAGCAAAATTGGTGGTGTTGGAAAGCGGATTCAAAGACCTTTCATTTGATATATTATAGGTTACCTAGCCCATCTTGTATTGAAAGTTATGGTCATTTGAAGCTGACCCAAAACTCACAATGTAAGCATAACTTGCCAAATTCTCAATTTGACTCTTTCCAAATTAGTTCTTATAAAAATAGCTCGTTCTAAGAACGAGGTGTTATAATATCTCCCCCTTAGAATCATTTGTCCTCGAATGAGATTAGTCTAAGTAGAAATGAGGTTGGAAACATCTACACCTAACTCAAACACCCCACAAGAAATGAATCAAAATTCAATATTTCAACTTAAAGAATACCAAGAAAAGAATTAGTACCTTGATTTGAAATTTTTCCTAACTCAAAGAGATGTGGGTATCTCTTCTTCATATCCTCCTCAGCCTCCCAAGTACCATCCTCAACAAAGTAATTCCTTCATAAGACCTTGACTGATGCTACCTCATTGGTCCTCAACTTGCGAACCTGACGATCTAGAATTTGAACAGGTACCTCCTTATAAGATAGGTTTTCCTTAATACCAATATTTTCAGTAGGTATTATAAGTGAAATATGACCCATACACTTCTTCAACATTGAAATGTGGAATACCGAATAGACTGTTGCTAACTCTAGCGGTAGCTCCAACTCGTAGGCTATATTGTCAATCCTCTTGGATATTATGTAAGGTTCAACATACCGGGGACTAAGCTTCCCCTTATTACCAAACCTCATAACACCCTTCATGGGTGAAACCTTCAAGTAAACTCAATCATCCACTTCAAACTCTAAGTCTCTTCTCCTAACATTTGTATAGGATTTCTGACGACTCTCCACCATTTTCAACCTCTCTTAAATGATCTTCACTTTATCCATGGTTTGATGAACTAAGTCTGGTGCTATCAACCCAGCTACACCACACTCAAACCATCCAATAGGAGATCTACACCTTTTCCCATAAAGAGCCTGATAAGGGGCCATCTAGATGCTAGAGTGAGAACTGTTGTTGTAAGCAAACTCAATGATAGGTAAGTGATCATCCTAATTACCCTTGAAATCGATCACACATGCCCTCAAAATAGCCTATAGAGTCTAAATTGTGAGCTCTTCTTGACCATTAGTTTGAGGATGGAAAGCATGCTTAGATTTTACCTTCGAACCCAAACTGTTTTGAAACGACTTCCAAAATTGTGCAGTGAATTGTGAACCTCTATCTAAAATGATAGACACTGGAACTCCATGATGTCTGACTACCTCTTGAATATATAATCTGGCATAATCCTTTATTGTATAGGTAGTCTTTACCGAAAAAATGTTGGTTGATTTAATCATCCGATCTACTATCACCCAAATCGAATCATGTTGCATGCGAGACCGCGACAAACCCTTAATAAAATCCATGTTGATCATCTCCTACTTCCATTTCGAAATCTCTATATTCTGAGCCATACCACTGGGCCTTTGGTGCTCTACCTTAACTTGTTAACAATATGGTCACTTAGAAACGAATTTTGCAATGCACCTTTCCATGCTACTCCACCAATAAACTTCTCTCAAGTCACGATACTTCTTTGTGGAACCAGGATGGATAGAGTATTTAGAGCTATGAGCTTCCTCCATGATCCTCTCTTGAAGTTCATCCACCGTTGGCACACAAAATCTACCTTGATATTGTCACGCCCCAAGTTACCCCCGAGACGCGGACACGGGTCTTAGGACCACAAGTGATCCCAAGATAACCCTGCCGGCATGATCATGAGCATACTAAATATAAACTGAATAATAGAAACTGTGCGGAAGCTATAATCATGAATAAATCTGAAATGATGGGGAATACCCAAATACTATAACTGAGATATATGAGAACTGATGAGTTTAATACAAGGAAGATATTAACTCAATACTAAGTTGAATCTATCTATGTCTGAAAATAGCCTCTAACTGGCTAGAAATGTTGGGACAGGCCCAAGCAAAGTCTAGCAAAACTGAAACTAAAGGACTAAAGATACTGAAAAGAAACTCATGACTATTGTCCTCGGAGAATGAGGACTCACCGCTATTTTTGCTGAACTGGAGATCGGGAACCGATCTAAGCGTGATTTGGATGATGAGAACCTGAACCTACATCATGAGAAGATGTAGCGCAGAGTATGCGTCAGTACTTGAAAGGTACTGAACATGCAGGATCAAATACAGTTGAAATAACATATAACTGAACAAAGAAAATAGGCGATGATATAAGTTGATGAAGGGGGTTGAGTCGAAGACTTCTGCTGAAACTGCGAGCGATTTCCACCACCCAATTTCCGTTGGGAATACTCGTAGTTATCTGTTCTTGCTTTCTTAGTCTCCTTAGCCTGTTCCCTAAGATTTTCACCCTCAACCTACTGAGCATGAGTCATGAGCCTAGAGATGTTCATGTCTCCCAACAACATAGCATTCCTGCACTCTGTTTTCACTAAGTCTGACACCCCATAAAGAAACGTATTCATCTAAGCCCTGGAGTGAGCAACCATGTGAGGAGCATACCTGGAGAGGTGGTTAAACTTTAGCCCAACTCTTAGACCGTCATGTTACCCTGCCTTAAGTTCATAAATTCCTGGGCCCTTGCTTCTCTCAACTCCATAGGGAAAAACATGTCCATAAAGGTTTCGCTGAAACAATCCCAAGTAATAGGAGTTGCATATGTACCCCTGTTCTCCTTCCACTGAGTATACCATATATGAGAAACATCTTTCGGTTGGTAAGATGCTAACTCAACCTGATCATTCCTAGTTACCTGCATCACTTCAAAGATATTCTTGACTTCATCAATAAAGTTTAGGGGATCTTCTCCAACTTGTGATCCTAAGAACTCTGGCGGATTCATCCTAACAAAGTCTTGCACCCTGGATGCTTCTGACCCAACATTGGCATTTACCAGAACTGGAGCCCGCTGATTGTTCTGGTTGGCCACACTCTAAGCCAACATCTAAATGGCGTTCCTGAACTCTGCATTCGACACTTCTTGATCAGGGACTGGAGGAGCTGCGTTTGTGTTCCTGGCATTCGCATTCCTGGCATTAACTCTACGAGGAGGCATGATCTAAAATGTAGAATGTCGCATTAGAATGGAATTAGATCATACCTTACGCAAGATAAGAGTAACAAGAAAATAAGGATTTATCCTAAGACACTTTGTAGCATCCCTCTCATTAGATGTGGTGCGCACTACACATCCATGAAAAGGACTCTACCTAGTGTGAATGTTCAGACATCCTAGGACACTTAAACCTAGTGCTCTGATTCCAAGTTTGTCATTCCCCGAGCTACCACCGAGACGCGGACACGGGTCCTAGGCCCACAAGTGATCCCAAGCTAACCCTGCTGGCATGATCATGAGCATAATAAATATAAACTGAATAATAGAAACGACATAGCCTCTAACTGGCTAGAAATATTGGGACAGGCCCAACCTAATTCTAGCAAAACTGAAACTAAAGTACTAAAAATACTGAAAAGAAACTCATGACTATTGTCCTCGGAGAATGAGGACTCACCACTGATTCTGCTGAACTGGAGATCGGGAACTGATCTAAGCGTGATTTGGATGCTGAGAACCTGAACCTACATCATGAGAAGATGTAGCGCAGAGTATACGTCAGTACTTGAAAGGTATTGAGCATGCATGATAGAATACAGCTAAAATAACATATAACTGAACAAAGAAAATAGGCAATGATATAATCTGAACATGATATAGATAATGAATGCTGAGATAACTGAATGCAGTGACCAATTTATAACATGTTGAAACTGAATACTGGATATACTGATAAATGGTCAATGCAATAGAATCTGACTTAACTGTGGGAGCTCCCAATAACCGATAATAAAACCACATGATCTAAATGTGGAGTTCGATGTATACGCCCCATCGAGAGGACCCAATATACCCTGCCAGAGGTATAGAGGCATGCTGGCGTGATCACTGAAATGATGCCCACAGAGGGGACTTACAACCTACGTGGCTAGTAAATCTGGGACTATTTGGGTACGCTGAACCCTAGTCCAACTCGGTATTATGCTAATCCCAATGGATTAAGTAATTAACACATTATGACTGAATTTATGTAAGTAACTGGATAACTAGAACTAAACATGCAAACTGAGAATGCAACAATTAAACTGATATTGATGCATTAATAACTGAATAACTGAAATATCTGACCTCGCATATGTAATTCAAGAACTAAAGAAATACATAGGTAGGGTTCTGGAATTCATGCAATAAACTGAATATTAACATACTAATCTGATTTGGTTCATTCTAACAGCTAAGAACCCAATAATTCTAACATTCAAGAAACCCTAGGTCTAGTCATAATAAGGGAATCTAGAAACTAACTGAAAACTAGGGACCTAATGGGTGAAAGGAACCCACTAGTGAAATCCCACATACCTAGTTACGAATTCTAAGGAGAAATATTTTGATTTTAGGGCTGGAACTAATGGAACCTTGTTGTGTTCTTAAAGTAGGGTTCTTAACTTCTTTCTCCTCTTAGCATTCTAATTTTTCTAAATTTGATTAATGATTTGACTTAGGTAAGTTCTAGTTATGTTTCTAGGCTTAAACTGACTAAAACCTCATAATTTACGGTCTAAACGACGTAGCTTAGGGGTTAAACAAAATAGGAAAAGATGAAAAGACCCCTAACTTAACTAATGTTGGAGTCACTGACAGACGGGACTGACGGACCGTCGATCGACTGACGGTCTATGCGGGTCAACCGTCACTCGTGACTGGGAATCTAACAATGAGGGTCTGACGACTACAGACCGTAGTCTGACTTACGGTCCGTAGGTCCTGGCATATGTTAACCATTAGCCAATTTTCTGGGGACCTTGATCCACGGACCGTGATTCCACCTACGATCCGTAGGTCCTTGTCGTGGGTCAACCCTTAGCTGAAATTGTTGAGGCTTCTGGGGGGAGGGTTGCAGTGTCCATCCACGGACCACCAACACGGACCATATTCTGACTTACGGTCCGTAGGTGGCACATGCGCTTCTAAAATTCTGCAAATCTGGTCTATTTCGAATATGGGGTGTTACATTATCTCCCCCTTGGGACCATTCATCCTCGAATGAAGACTAAACTAGTTGAAAGGGAGGGAGAGGGCTGCAATCCCTACCACTAAACACTGAGAACTAAATTTCTGATTGAACTGAGTTCCAAGACATGCAAATACGCTGAAGATGAAAGTACAAACTGAAGGAACATGATTCTAAGACTGAATTAGCGCATGAATGACTGAAAAACTAAAGATGAACTATTACCTCAAGCTGGAATGGAATCGGAAGGAAAGAGGTGAGGATACTTGGACTTCATGGCTGTTTCTGCTTCCCAAGTAGCTCCCTCTATGAACTGACTCCTCCACAAAATATTTACTGAAGAGACTTCTTTGTTTCTCAACCTTCTAACCTGACGATCGAGAATCTCAACTAGTACATCCTCATATGGGAGACTATCTTTCACGGCCACATTCTCTAATGGCACTATGGATGCTGGATCACCCACACATTTCTTCAAAAGTGAAATGTGAAAAACCGGATGCACTGCTGCTAATTCTACTGGCAACTCTAAATCATAAGCCACTTTACCACTCCTCTTCAGAATGTTGTAAGGGCCTACATATATAGGACTGATCTACCCTTTCTTGCCAAATCTCATCACCCCTTTCATAAGTGACACTTCCAGGAAAACCCACTCATCAACTTGGAACTCTAATTTCGTTCTTCTCACATCTGCATAAGACTTCTAGTGACTCTGGGCAGTCATAAATCTATCTCTAATGAGTTGAACCTTCTCCATAGCATCATGGACTGAATCTGGTCCATCAAGGCTGCTTCACCTACTTCAAACCAACCAACTGGACATCTACATCTACGCCCATACAATGCCTCATAAGGGGTCATCTGAATGCTGGAATAGTAACTATTGTTGTAGGCGAACTCAATAAGAGGAAGGTGATCATCCCAACTACCCTTAAAGTCGATCACACAAGCTCTCAACATGTCCTCTAAGGTCTGAATGGTACTCTCTGCCTGAACATCCGTCTGTGGATGAAATATTGTGCTAAGGTTAACCTGCGTACCAAGACCCCTCTGAAATGACTTCCAGAAATGAGAGGTAAATTGAGTACCTTTATCTGAGATGATAGACAAAGAAACTCCATGCAACCTCACAATTTCATTAATGTAAAGCTTGGCATAATCCTCCGCCGAATCTGTAGTCCTAACCGCCAAAAAGTGAGAAGACTTAGAAACCCTATCAACAATCACCCAAATGGAGTCATGTTGTCTGTGAGTACGAGGTAAACCTATGATGAAGTCTATGTTGATCACTTCCCACTTCCAAGTAGGAATGTCAATCTCTTGAGTCATACCTTTTGGTTTCTGATGTTCTACCTTGATTTGCTGGCATTTAGGGCACTTAGCTACAAAATCTGCTATATCTCTTTTCATATCATTCCACTAATAGACTTCCCACAGATCGCAGTACATCTTAGTGGCACCTGGATAAATAGAATATCTAGAGGTATGGGCCTCTGCAAGAATATACTGTCTCAATTCACCCACATCAGGAACACACAATCTACCATGATAACAAAGTACCCCATCCCCCCCTTGGGAGAAAACCTTCACTCTCTATTTATGGACTGCACCCTTAAGCTCAAGAAAGATTGGATCACTGTCTTGCTTTTCCTTAACCGCTACTACCAAAGAAGATTTTTGCCCCATTTTGAACCATTACACCACCATCTGATATGCTCATAAGACGAACTCCTAGGCGAGAAAGTCTATAAACATCCTTTGCTAGCTCTCTTCTTTCTTCCTTAACATGTGCTACATTACCCATGGATAATATGCTAAGAGCATCTGCTACTACATTTACCTTACCCAGATGGTAATGCACGCTCATATCATAATCTTTAAGGAACTCAAGCCACCTTCTCTGGCGAAGATTCAACTCTTTTTGGGTGAATGCATACTGGAGGCTCTTATGGTCTGTGAAAACATCTACATGAACACTATACAAGTAGTGTCTCAAAATCTTGAGTGCAAACACCACTGTTGCAAGCTCGAGGTCATGAGTCGGATAATTCTTCTCATGTACCTTAAGCTCTCTAGAAGCATAAGCTATAATATTGCCTCGCTGCATCAACACACAACCTAGGCCAACCCTGGATGCATCACAATAGATCACATAACCATTTGAACCCTATGGTAGAGTCAAGACAGGAGTTGTAGTCAACCTAGTTTTCAGTTCTGCAAAGCTTTTCTCATAATCATCTGACCACTAGAACTTAACATTTTTCTAAGTCAACCTAGTCAATGGTGAGGCTATGGATGAAAATCCTTCGACGAACCGTCTGTAATAGCCCGCTAGACCCAAGAAACTTCTGATATTTGTAGCAGAGGTAGGTCTGGGCTATTGTTTCACTGCTTCTATCTTCTTGGAATCTACTCGTATTCCTTCACTAGACACAATATGCCCAAGGAAGGCAACTGATTGTAACCAAAATTCACACTTGTTAAATTTGTCAAATAACTGGTGATCTTTGAGAGTTTGCAGAACAACTCTCTCGCATGTTCTTCCTCATTCCTAGAGTAAATAAGGATATCATCAATAAAGACGATAACGAACAAGTCTAAGTACTGCTTGAACACTCTGTTCATCAAATCCATGAAAGTTGCAGGAGCATTGGTTAGTCCAAATGACATGACTAAAAATTCATAATGACCATACCGAGTTCTGAAGGCTATCTTCGGAATGTCACTATCTCTGACTTTAAGCTGATGATAACCTGATCTGAGGTCTATCTTTGAGAAATGACTAGCACCCTGAAGTTGGTCGAACAAGTCATCAATCCTGGGATGGGATACTTATTCGTAAATGTCACCT
>JAJOOS010002185.1:0-18552 GCA_029582725.1 Solanum chiquidenum
ATCAAGAGTTACCATACCTTAATTATTGAAGACCCATGAAATTGAAGAAGAAATCAGTTGAAAACCCATCTTCTAGCTTGAGCTTCATCAAGGTCTTCCATGGAGTTTTGAGAGAATCTATTTTTGAGAGGGAAGGGTCAATTTGAAAAATGGGGTCTAATTCTAGGTTTAGGAGTTTTAACCAACTTAAAATACCCTAAGATAGGTAGAATAACCGTTTATAATAATTCCCCAAAGTACCCAAACTACCCCTCACTTAGTTGGACCTTTTAAACAAGTCAAACTTGAGTTTTATTTTCGCAGATTTCATCAGGGATCAAGTTCGCGACGCGGAGGTGTTCCCTCAAGTTTCATAAATTAAATTCTGAGACAGTAGAGTCCGCGGTGTATCCTCAACGCGGAGACACATTTTGGCCATTGGTGGAGCAGGTCCACGACGTGGAGCCACTCCCTCCATGCACAACTTGCAAGCTGCTTTGGCAACTTGTTTGGCCAAGGGTTGGGGTCCTCCTCGGGGACCCTTAGGGTGGTTCCGGGGTGTCGTATTCAATTTTTTTGACCCTAAAAACATTTATTAATACACTAGGAACAGCTCTACTGATTTTAGACTCCAAACAACACATAAAAACATGAACAACATACTAGAACACACCAACACGTAAAAGACTAGTTTCTGAACGTCTTGGTCGTCCCTTGGCGTTTGACTTCCAAACTCTTTAAAACTGAATTAAAAGGCTATTCCTCATTATTTTAACAAGTTATTAATGCATAAAACCCATGTGAGGCTCTACTTTATCCTACTTCATTTTGAGGGGTGTTACAATTATCTATGTTCAATATCCATTGAAGTCATAATTGGTTGGAACTACGTTTGACTTGATATCTACTTCAACGGGATACACAGGTGCCACAACAGCTCGGTCATGTTCTCTGTAAGCTTGCCATTATTTCAAAACAAAAATCGGGGCAAATATTTTGAGGAGGTCTCCAAAAATTTCACAGAGGAGATAATTGCTACATAATTGAATACCGAAGGATGTTAAAACTGAAACAGGTGCAAAGTTTTTAAAGAAAGCTCTCAAAAGTTTCACAAAGGTTGTACTCAGACACAAGATTTATGAGTCATCGCTCCAAGATTATTTATACCTTTCCATTAAGTTTATGTACGTGATGTTATATTCATTGTAAATCTTTGATTTTATTTATCTTACATTCCATTAGAAAAAGATTTTTTGTTGACATTTTAAAGTTTGGGTGGTCCTCCTTTCAATGCGACTCATTGATTTTTCATATTAGTTATTTATCCTTAAATAACAAAAAATAAAAATAATTAAATTTGATTTGTCCTCCCTTCGATGTGACTATTTTCTTTTTATAGTTCTGTTATTTTTTCCTTTCAAAATTTCATTAGTTGTTCAAAACATATTTATCTTATGCCAAAACTGAACGAACAATGCAAACTCGATTCTCATCAAGGAAATACGTAGGCAGCCCTTTTAGGGTTCGATATTATTTTTAAAAAATATTTTCTATATTTTTTATTCTTTTAAACTGTTTATATTTTTCAAATCATTTTTGACTTTGTTGGTGTCAATACAATTAAAGTGTGCAAATGAAAAAATAAGTGTTGTAATAAAGAAGATTGACTTCTTTTTAAACCATAGATGTTTTTGGTACCTTTCATTCATACTTTTGTTACACCTGAAAATATTCTCTTGCATACATTCAAGATTAGAACAAAACTAGTTTCATTGTTTCATGTGGGTTGTGTGGTCAGTTTATGATTAAATTCAATTGAGTTGCATTGTTGATCTAAAACTTACATTAAATGTTTCTTTAGGTGGAATCCTGAAAAATATTTGATTTGAGAAATAATTGTAGGCCTTCTTCGACCCGTTTATGTCTTTTAAAACCTACCGAATGACATTTAATCCTTAGTGTGTACCACTTTGTTCCTTAATCCTTCTCTTTGGACAACCACAGTTTAGCCTATACCCTTTCTTAGTGCTTATACGCACTATCCCTCTTTTGGTATGACTTTCATGAGCACACCGAAGACGTGCACGTTACAAAAGAAGATTCAAAGTTCAAATTTGTCAAAGACAAAGTTTATCAAAGTCCCTCAAAGTCAAGAATGCAAAAAAGACTTCAAAAGAAAGAAGAAACAGTTGAAAATTACCCACAAGTTCATAAAGCCAAATTTTCACAAAAAAAGGAAAAGCTGCAAAAAAACAAGAGAAACATAAAAAAATTATGAAAAAGGGAAAAGCTCAGACAAGCAAAGCTTCAAAACGAGTCAAAAATTGCATTAGGAGCGGACAAGAAAGAGGATGAAACACTAAAAGCGTAACAAATATTGAAAGCATAAATTCAATGTAATGCTCAAGAAAGGATTAATTCACTTTTATCCCAAATGACTATCCTACCTGTCCCTAAGCCTACATTACAAGTCAATAACAAGTCCTACATGTTTTCAGTTCAAATGTTCTCACATTAGTGGATATTTACATGAAGGTCAAGCCTATTGTATCATAATTTGATGCGTTGAAATTTTTTCTGTGTGTGAGTGAATTTTGCCAAATGTCATAAAATGAAAATACTTTTAATGTGTACAAATTGGGGCTTTATTTGTGGTGAGGGCACTTGAAACATGATTTTAGGTCTAGTTCAAAACCTTTGTTTGAATCAAGATGAACAAATATTGTCGTTACTCAAGTACATTTGAGGTACCACTTGAATCCATAGGAATTACCTCGAAGTCAATCTCAATTAAAGGAGAAAGAATTCTGAGAAAAATTTATATAATACTCGTTATTGGTGCTAACCAAGTTAAAATGTGTTTCATTGTTAAAAGAAAAATGGGTTGACACCCACTTTTCATTACCTGTCCAAACAAACTTTGTAGTCCGTTTCATTATTGATACTTGTCCAAACCAACTTTGTGGACTGTTTCATTATTGATACTTTTCAAGAGTAACTTTATGGACCGTTTCATTGTTAAAATTGTATTTTTTTAGTTTCCATACCTTTCAAATGGACATCAGTTTAAATTTAAGTCATCCTACCTTTTAAAATGACATCTTTTAAAAATTAATTTGTTATCTCAAATAAAATGTTCCTTTTAAAATTGGGAAGTCATACCCATCAAAATGATAATTTTTAAAGTTGATTTGTTATTTTAGATATTTTTTGAAAACAAAATGGTTTATCATGCCATTCAAAATGATGCTTTTTTTAAAATTAGTTTGTCATGCCGTTCAAAATGACACTATATAATTTGTTATTCCATTCAAATTGACATTTTTCTTTCATTTCAGGATGTTATTATGTTCAAAATGTTGCATTGGTTCATCACCTTGTTCATTGTTCATGTGAGACCATGTTTGCATAATTTACGTTGAATTTGTGTTACATTTGTTACTATCATTGTTATCAGAGATTTTTGTGGTACACCATTCATATAATATTCAAATTGGGTCGTCCGCCTCTCAAGAAACACATTAGGTTGTCAGCTCGTACAAAGTAACATGTTATGTTCAAGTTAGGTCATCCACCTTTAAAGAGACAAGTAGGGTTGCGACGTCCCTCTCAGTGACATGTTATGTTCAAGTTGGGTCGCCTGACTTCAAAGAGACATGTTGGGTTGTCCTCCCTCTAAGTGGCATGTTATATTAAAGTTAGGTCTTTCGCCTTTAAAGAGACATGTTGGGTTGTCACCTTGTTCAAAGTTACATGTTATATTTAAGTTAGGTTGTCCACCTTTATGGATTTAGGTTGACTTGAATTCTCACCTTAAGAGGTGTAGTGAGTTTGAGAAGTTTAGACCCGGTTTGGTAGACTCATATGAGACCGTGAGTGGTGTTGGTAAGGTTGTTTGTGAGCAAGAGTTTCTTAATGCGAACCTCCCTAGTTTAGAAGTACCGGTTGGTATCTTAAACCAGCAAGTTAAGAAATAGAATGGTAAAGAAGTTCCATTCATGAAAAATGTTGAGGAGTGGTGTCCTAGTAAGGGTTTTAGTAAAGGATGCTACTAGAGTTTACAAAGGATCTCTTTCGGATGAAGGCACCGGTATGTTGATAGTTCCTTATGGTTGTGAATATTGTATTAAGGTCCCTATGCTATTTCAAGTTAGCCTTCGTATGGGCTTACTCCCAAGGGGGAGATGGTTTGTTTAGAAGGCAAGGTTGTTGAGAGTTCTGGTATGCTTATCTCTTTCCTTCTATTCCTATTCAAGCTTTAGACCAAGAGTTCCTTGTAGCTTGCTTCATGTTTTGGGGTCATGTGTTATTATGTGTTTCCATGGTCTCCTTATGTTATGCATGTTCTTGATGACTTCATGTTTAAATGAGAAAATGATTTTTATTTATTTATGTTCCTCACGGTAATTTGCATTTAGTATGAGTTGTCTATATGCTTGATGAGGTGAATTATTGAACATGCCTAAATGTACTTTTGAGATTTTTTTTTGAATAATTGCTTCATGATGATGTGGTGAGCATGAGTTGAGTTGGACAAGGTAATTTCTCTAATGAAATGAGAAATGTTGACGTTTTCATGCATAATGGGTTTGTAGATGTAGTTCCTACTTCCTTGTGTTGCATTGAGTATATTGAGATGAATTTGATGTTTCCTCCTAGTTTTGTTCATTCTTATGATGTTTCATGCATGATGGGCTGCTAGTCTTGAGTATTTAATTCTGTAAAAAATTTAAAGTGTCATTCGAGGATGAACGTTCCCATGGGGGAGATAATGTAACAACTGAGAAAACTAGTAGGTGAAACTAGAGCCTTACGAGTGTTTTGTTGAGTTTGATATGGGGTTTTATGTTCTAAAATGAGTTCCCTAGTTTAGGTTGAGGGGTTAAAAAGTCAAGGTACGATTCCCCAAGGCCCAACCAAGGGTCCTTGAGGAGTACCCTAAAACCCAACCCCAAGGCTGCCCCAAAGAACCAAAAGTTGCCAAAATATTGTGGGCTCCGGATGGGACCTACGCCCCGTAGGTCAATCCACGCCCATGGGGGAGGCTTTGTGACTCAAGATTACAAGTGTGAAGTTGCATACCCCACCTACGGACCTGAAGGACGGGGCGTGAGTCCAGTCACGGTCCGTGGGTCAAGGGGCGTGAGTGGCCCCTGTGTTACTGCCCAATCTCAGCCAAGTTGAGGACTAAGTGGTAAATTCCTAGGGCGGTTAAATGAGTTAGGGGTCGGTTTGTATTGATTAATTATATTTATTTAAAGCTTTTTAAACTATTAAACACCCCTTTACAATTCATTATTCCCAAAACCCCAAAACAGAAACCACCTCCTCTCCAAATATTCTCTCTCTAGAAAACTACATTGGAGAAGAAGATGTTAAGGTTTGGAGATCAAGAGTTCATCTTTTCTCTCCAATTTCGTGAGGAAGACTCCGTTGATGTATAATCATGATGCTATGTATATGCTTGTGATTTCAATGAAAGTAATGTCATCATGTCTAAAATACAATTGTGTTATTATTGAAAGGTGATTCTCAATTATACACTTATAAATGATGATGATGATAGAATGTGAAAGGTTTCTTCAATGTAATGTTACATCTTGAATTGGTAGGCTTAGGGCATCGTCTTCTTGTGTAAATCAAAGTGATCTTGATTGAAGTACCTTGAATTGGTAGGCTTAGGCATCCTCTTATTGTGTAAATGAAAGTGATCTTGATTGAAGTACCTTGAATCGGTAGGCTTAGGCATCCTCTTCTTGTGTAACTAATGCATCTTGACTTAATGAACATTGAATCGGTAGACCTAGTATTGGTAGCCCTTTCATAAATGATTAATGAAGTATCCTAAGGCTATGTCGTGCACCGATAAACCTAATGGTGGTAGCCTTTCATGATGAGTCTAGGAACTAATGTAATGATGAACCTTGAATCGGTAGACCTAATGGTGGTGTCCCTTTCTTGAGGATTCAATGAGCTATCCTAATAATGCACATTGAATCGGTAGACCTAATGGTGGTGTCCCTTTCATGTGTGAAATGTACTTTGGGTCAGTAGAACTAATGTTGGTAGCCCTCTCAAGTACAATAATGTTAATGAGAATGAACTACTCTATGGGAATAGAGGCTAAGTACCGAGTAGATATGGTAAGATGGAAGCTCTGCCTACGTTAGGCTGGGTTTCAGTGAACATCTTTCTTATCCCATAACTATGTGCCCGCATAGGTTATTATCTAGTGGATCCACCTAAGATAAAATGTTACCGGTCCTACCTTAGGAAATTAGACCAACCATTTACGGTGTGGGATAGACACCAGATTCCATGTTAAGCTCACATGGTCTATGTCGTTAATGCTTATTTCCATCATGTGAGATACGTTCTATGGTTACTCAAGAGGTTCTATGAAGTGTGGGTGGTACTATGGGATATGATTCATGCATTGCACGAGTAGGCTTTGAGAGGGGCATGGTGTGATTCTCCAATGTATTAATTTCTAATGAAATGAATGTGCTCTTAATGAAGCTAATGAGAATGTTGATTTAAAGGTTTAATGAATTGATGAATGCTTAACTTGGAAATTTTATTATGAGTTACTTTCCTTGTCATGACTTATTAAATGTGAATGTTCCTTATGCATGAGTATTGACTAAAGATGAGTATGAATAATAGTAAGTTCATCTATGGTGGCCTCAAAGTGGTACTTAGTTGGAATAGTAATATGGGATGATATTCTTACATTGCGCAAGTATAGCTTAGGGTTACATAAGGTGAAGGTACTAATGTGTTGTAATGGCTTATATGTTGATTATGTTTGTATCTTATGCCTTTTATACTAAAGTTGATGATGTTTCTCAAAATTGGTACATAGCATGGTTTTCAACCAAAATGTCCTTTTTAAGCATGGTTTTTGCATGGCTATCATACTTGGTAGATTTTTGTGTGCTAACACATATTTCTACATTTTTACAAAAGTGTAGGGTTCGGAGACTTGATGTTCTATTCTTGGAAGATAGGTTTCTAAGGAGAAAGCAGTTGAAGATTTGGTGAGTCCTCATAGTTTCGAGGACAAACCCACTATTTCCTTTATGTCTTTTAGTTTATGTTTAGAGATTTTGTATGGGCTATGTCCCAAAGTGTTATTCAAAGTATTGTAGATGGTTTGAGACAAAGTATAGAAAGACTTCCGCTTGCTTTTATGAAAATGACTTCCATTGTAAAGAAAAGTTTTAAATTCCACACTATTTTTCTATGCTCTTATGTTCATGATATGCGATGAGGCTTCTCGGAGCCTTGTACGCTGCGTAACATCTAGGGGGTAGCCTTGGGTCGTGACACCAAAACTGAAACTAAGTAGATTCAACTATGACTAACAAGAACAAAATTCAACTTCACCAAAAGAATTTTTAAACAACACTACTCCCCGGCAGCGGAGCCAGTTTAATTAGTGTTTCAAAGACACTTCATCCAATTCTAAGTGTCAACGATCGTTAATGAGTATATAACCCAGCTAAATGAGTTGGGGTCGAATCCCAAAGGGAGCGGTATGTGTATAAGATTCAATTGGGAAGTCTGAACATGTTCAAATCAGTCATAGGAATAAAAGTTATCGAATAAAAACATCAGTCAAATCAGGGGGTGACACGAATGTCAAATGGGGTTTTTAGTTTTGATGTTATCAACTACAAACATGGGCAACCAATACGAAATAACAATAATGAGACGGGTTCTTGGGATGTGATTTGATTATAGGCTAATATAGACAAATGGGTGATTGCAACTATTATAAAATAACTAGAAATTACTGAGTAAGCTAGGCTACAGAGGAGATAAACTTTCTCTCAAATAATTTACCCCGAATCAAGTTGATTTCTCCAGAACATCAACAAGCATGCAAAATAAGAAAAACCCACACCTTAGTCCATTCACTCTCTCGAGCTGAATATGTGGGATTGGGTTTAGGATTCACTCTCTCGAAATTAACCCAGGTCAACCCAATTCCCACAGACCATTAATCAATAAGTTTGGTTTTAAAATGTCTCTCTCAAGCAAAGCCAAAAATGCAAGGGTAGAACTGCATGTGCAACTACAATTCTTAAATTAAACTAGAATTAATGAATGAACTCACTTCTAAAAAGCATTTAAACTAACAATTAGCAATACCCATAAACTAAATCAACCCATAATCACATAATCACACCCCAAGAATTGGGGTTTTAGCTAGACATCATAAAAAGGTTAAAACAATTACCAAATTAATTATCCATCAATTGGGTAAGTGTAGATTCGTCCTTACAATGCTCCAATTCAAATAATATCAAAGACCCACTTCCAATTTCTCAAAAGTGAAAAACTTTAATTCTTCAAAGCTTAGGAAAAACTAGAGAAAACTTTTCTCAGTTCCAAAAATATCAGCTATGATAAAATATTCCGAGATTAGATACTAAACTAATTTTTTTTTAAAATGTACTTATAGTCACCAAAACTGTCCTACAAAGAGTCACTCGATGAGGTAAATCGGGTTCGCTGAACCACTCGACGAGCCTCCCTTTGGTCATTTCTATCGCCCTTCTGCCTTGGCATTTAGCATCCTCAATGTTTGTAACTTTGGGAGATCAAAAACTGCATCGCAGAACCACTCCACGATCCGTCGACTAATCCTTTCTCTAGCCAACTTGGTTCTTTCCTTTAGGGCTTAGAACACTGGAACTTTAGGCGGTCAATTTATCATTCGGCAAATTGCCAATTGGATTTAGCGATCACTAGGCTTGCATTTCTTCATTCCTTCAGCTCACTTTGTTCCATTTTGCAAATTAGTGTCCTTGCTTTGTTCCTTAATCCATATATCTGGAAATCAAGGATTTTACATCAGTTATTGGCACAAAATAAGCATTTGAGGACACTAAATCTATATCAATAATGTAACACCCCATATTCTACGTGTACTAGTTCTATTTATATGATGCTTATAACTTCCCTGTGGTATAGTTATGGACTCGATTTCCTATGCGACTAGTTACAATAGAATAAGTTTAAAGTAGTAATACCCCGTGCCTTCCAACACATATACGACTAAGTGAACTGAAAAATAATTCAAACTCGGGAAAGGTGGTATTCGATGTAAAAGTCAAAGTGGTCAAGTGTGTATTAGTGCTACGGTCTTGTAAAGAAACTAAGATTGGGAAAATGGTGTAAAATAAGTGAGGTGCTTGCTTGACTAAACTATGCTAGTAGGTGACAAGTAGGTGATGCACCTACTTAAAATTAGTGGACTAAATTTTAAGTTAAAAGGGGTAAGTAGGTGATGCACCTACTTAGAATAAGTGGACTACATTTTAAGTGAAAAGAGCAAGTAGGTGATGCACCTACTTAGAATAAGTGGACTGAATTTTAAGTGAAAAGGGAAAGGAGGTGATGCACCTACTTTAAAACGTGTGGCAGAACTTGAGGAGGTGATGCACTTGCTTGCTTAAAGTAAAGGACCGTATTATTTCTCCAATTTACTAAGTGAAAACGTCCAGAACCTACCTGTAAAGAACTCAAGCTCATTACATCTCCTTTATCACTTATTCTCCAAAAAATTACTCCTAAGGAAAGACATAGAAGCTCCAAGAGTTCTGGTCTACAGTTTCACCATTAAAATGTTAAGGAAGCAGGTGTTTTTAAAGTACAAGTTGGTAAAAAATCTCCCATCATAAGGAATTCAAGTGATAATCTGATTTAACATCAAGGTAAGGGGGAGAGGACAACCTAAACCTTGAAGTATCCAAGTCCTAGCAAGTGAGGTTTCTGTCCAGCAAGGTAAGCTATGGGAATTTTCATCCCTCTCTTGTTCTTGCATTGTTTGTGAAAGTTTGTATGTGTTAATAAACTTAGGAGTGTTACCTCTATATGGTGTGAGCTTGGTAAATGTTCAGGAAGGATGTGCTTGTTGGGACAGCCATGGAGTGGAGTCCCCTTAAATTTTGATTGTGAACTCGTTTTGAGCATCTTAAATGTAATGTTAGTGGGAACTAATGGGAATGTTGGTGGGAAGCCATGATTCATATTGCTACTTCCACATTGTGATGCATAGGGATTGTTTTGTGTATAGTAAAATAAGAGAGTGTGGCTGGATATGTGCAGAGAAGTCATGGGAAATGGTTAGAGGATAGAACATTGAAAGTGTAGTGATACACCACTTAATTGATTGTTGCATGAGCTTACTTATGCCATCCCTTTGTATACTGCTTTCCAAACGTTATGAAATCGAGGAGTTTGCAGAACCTTATACGAAGGTTGTATACTATATGAAAAAAATTAGAGGAGAATGGGTGAAAGAACACCCTTGATGGGATCAATTATAGATTTACTGCCAATTACTATTTAGGTCTGATCAAGTAGCCCAAACTTGTTGATCAGCTACTAATGCTAGTTTTATTATTTACTCCATTGTAGATAAATAATCTGAAAGAAAGATGGTTAACTCATTGTAATATCCAGTGTTGTGCAGCAAGGTATGTAAGGATATTCGATTTCCTATTTCTTTGGCATGACTACAACACTTGTATTACAAAGTAAGTTTCTAAGTGCCCTTGGTAGTGATTGATCCATAGTTGCAATTCCTACTCCCTAGAGCATTAAAGTGAGTACTCCTAATATGTGTTTATTACTAAATGTACGTGCTTACTCTACCAAGTATTAGCATGCAAGGTTTAAACTTATTTCATCATCAAAGTACCCTTGGCACATATTCCCCATATATAAATCAAAATGATCCTAGATTACACATGGTACATATGTTTATATGTTGGATAAACAAGCTGCCCATATCTTGCCAACTTGCTTCAATTGTCTATTCCATCATATATGTCATCTTCACATGTTGATATGTTCCCTTTATTGGTTATTACTCCCATTGTGTTAGACTATAATGTTACCTTACAAGATATCTACTTGCTCTATTGTACATTTATATGTACTTACTTGGAATATGTATCCGTCCTTAAGTTGAATTTGTCCACATTCTCCCTTGGTTCCACGTTCATGTATACCTTGTATTTTATATTAGTTAGTAAGTATTGGGCTATCATATAGAGTTCAAATCTCTTGGCTGAACGTTAAATGTCTTCACTTGATATGTGCTTCAATTTGAGATGTCAAAATGCTTACTGAGTCATAGAAGCTCCTAAGTATTATGTTGGTGTCACATTTGTTTCCCACGTCATAGTGATTATCGTAAGTCCATATTCGTATGTCTTCTACTAATGGCCCATAGTTTCAAATCTCAACAATGATTATGACCACCAAAACAGCAACCTCAAAAGAGTTATGATCATCAAAAGAACAATTTCAAAATAGTTATGAACATCAAAACAACAATCTCAAAGATTAAAGAATCTAAGTGAAGCAATCTGTATAATTATGGGTGGCAGCCTAGGGGCAAATGCCTAGCATGGGTCGATCCCAATTTTTATATAAGGGTGGCAGCTCAGGGGAGAAAGCCTAGCATGGGTCGATCCCGATTGGTATAGAAGGGTGGCAGCTCAGGGGCGGAAGCCTAGCATGGCCCAGTCCCAATTTGTGGAATTATGATGACAAAATCCCAGGGGTTAAAATGCCTAGCATGGGTCACCTCTTCTACCACTAATCAGCTGGTCATTTATATCATATGCCTTATAAAGATTATAACGTACAGTAAAGTAAAGAAAAGAATGTAACATACACGATTCCACAAGTATAAGCAAAGGTGGTCTTTAATCCTTATCTATTGGCATTTAGTTTCACTTGAGCTCTCATTTTACATATGCTTGTATTATGCCTTACATATTTAGTACATTATTTCGTACTGACGTCCCTTATTGGGGACGCTGCATTTCATGTGCAGGTACATGTACTCAACTAATAGATCTCCCCAATAGAAGCACATGATACTCAGTGGTTGCTGGTGAGCTCCAGGTTGATTCAGGGCTTTGCTGAGTCTTTACTATCCGTATTTTCCTAGTGGTACAACCATCGATTCCAGTAGAGGCTTTGTAAACATTGTAAAGCTATCATCTGTATTCATAGTTTCACTTGTCACATGTATCGGTTCAGCTAGTCGACATGTATTGTATACGAAACTCCTCATTAGTTAATATATTTTCATAATAGTTTACTTTCTCATCATAGGTCACTTGTAAAGCATGTGTTCATATGGTACTTGTCCGTCTCACCTAAGGTTGGGGTGTGACAAATAAAGCCCTAAGTGAGTCCAAATCTTAGACTCATCAGCAAATTGGAATTGTTGTTTACTCTATGGAACAAGAAAAGGACCAGGCTCATGAAGACAATACTCCTACTAGTGATCTTCATAAACGAGCATGTCAGTAGGAGGAAAATGATAAATCTAATCATCAAAGAGACAAAAAAAAGTTTGGCATATTAAAATAGATATCCTAAACTTTACAATAACTTTGTCACATATGTCCCAAGCCAGAAAATGCACAACCAAAGGCAAGGAATTTAGTCAGGTATGAACACTAATGTGCTTAATAATTAGATTGGTAACATTGATTTAGCTCATTTGCAACCTTTTGCAAGTGGGCAAAATTGTCTTACTGTTAGTAATATCGCTCAAGTTCTAGAAAAGGATAACAATAAGAAGTAGTACAACAATGGTTCGACCAACAAAGATAATGGGGCAAGAAACAAGCTTGATAAGCAACAACCTCAAAGTAACCACAACAATATGCACTAGAATTACCCAAAGGTATCCAACAACTATGAAACATAACCTCCCCGACCCCAGAATCTTTTTCTAAACCCCACCAGTATATCCAAAGATCAACTCCAGAAGCCTGTCGATTCTCAAAGCAATGAAGCTGCAACTAGAGTTAAACCACATAACAATAAATCACAACAAAAAATAGGCAAGAAGAAAAGAGAAACTATCAAAAAGAGACAGCAAAAAGAAAATGAGCTGAAAAAAGATACCGTGGAGGTCAGTCATAACCAACAAACTCAAGCAAGTAATCTTCAATGCAGAGACTTGAATAATAGGACTACGGATAAATATGAGGTTATAAATTTTAAGGAAGAATTTGATCAAGACACATAGTCCATAGAGGAGAATGATAAATAAGAAGAGGGTACTAGTGAACATGTGATCAAACTGAAATTTAGGAAGTCACTAATCATTACAGCCTATCTCCTGGAGGCAGGAAACAACAAAAACAAAATAGGAAGCAGTAAAACACAAATACATCTTCTACTTCTAGCAGACCCAACACTAGATCCAAAAGCAAAGGGTTATAATGATTAAGACCATTTCTGGAATGCTAAAAGTATTAACACAAATGGATCTCTAGAGAGACTCCAAACTCTAAAGAAAATGCATAATTTATCTATGCTAGCAGTTTTCTAACCATTTGTAGATAATTCCCAGCTAGACTAGTACAAACTTCATCGAAGTATGGAAAATACTCACTGTAACTCTAATGGAAAAAATTGGCTATTCTAGGCTAATGAATGTGTTTGTAACATCCTCGAAACCGATGACCAATAAATTAGTGGGGAAATAAAACATGTTACTTATCCTGAAAATTTATTTATCTCCTTCATCTATGCTAGGTGTAAAGATCATTTCAGAATACCTTTGTGGGATAGACTTCTACACTTCTCAAATATAAACATCCCTTTGTTTACAATTGGAGACTTCAATGTGATTAGCTTTCCTACTGAGAAACTAGGAGGTGTTCCCTACAATATGAACAAGAGTTTTGAATTTATCAGTATTTTTGAAGCATGTGGGCTGATTGACATTGGGTATATTGTGCAACATTTCACTTGGTGAGAGCGGAAGGGGATGGAATTTTTAAAAGACTTGATAGGGCCATGGTAAATGACAAGTGGTTAGAGGTGATGCCTCAAACTACTATAAATAATCTTCCTACTGTGGATTCTGATCATAGTCCCTTACTTATGCATATAATGGTGAGAGAGGAGAAACCTATTAAATTCATTAAGTTTCTTCATTGTTAGGTTGACCATAGTGATTTCAAGGATATTGTTAAAGTTTGTTGGGATAGAGATACTGAAAGGGACCCCATGAGGTGACTACATTATAAATTAAAAAGGTTAACTGCCACCCTTAGTGTTTGGTCCAAAATGGAATTTGGTGATATTTTTGCTACTGTCAGAGATTATGAAGAGAGGGTAAGAATAGCAGAGGCAAATGTGATCAACAATAACAGTGAACAGAACAGGGCTCAACTTCATCATACCAATGACCAATACATTAGCTACTTGAAACTAGAGGAATCAATTCTTAAACAAAAGACTCAACTTCAATGGTTTCAGAAGGGTGATGCCAACACTAAATATTTTCATGCTTTAATGAGGGGATGAAGAAGGAGGTCGTTTATTCACAAGATTTGTAGAAGAGAAGATGAGTGGGTTCAAACTGATGAACAAATTTCTAAGGCTGTTGAAGATTATTTTCAAGAAATTTTCTCAGGCCATTAGAATAGAATTAACTAAGACCTGATACAATGTATTCCAAAGCATGTTACTGTTGAACAAAACATGTCCCTTCGATCCATGACAACTTTGGATGAACTGAAAGAAGTGGTGTTTTCTATGAATTCTAATTCTACCCCTGGACCTGAGTGTATTGGAGGAAAGTTTTATCAATGATGTATTGGTTGTAGTGTGATCTTTTCTCAGTGGTCACATTATGCCTGGGTTTATGTTTCTTGTTTGGTTCTTCTTAGTAAAACTGAGCACCCTAATAGATTTTATGAATTCAGACATATTAGTCTCAGTAATTTCACAAACATAATTATCTACAAGCTTATATGTCTCACATTAGCTCCTATGTTACTTAAACTTTGGGAATAAGTCCGGGTTTGTTAGAGGTGGGAGCATTACAGAAAACATCATGCTTGCTCAAGAATTACCAATAGCATTAACATACCAAATGAGTGTGACCATGTGGTAATCAAGCTAGATAATGGCAAGGCCTATAATAAGGTTTCTTTGTCGTTCATTTGCTGGTTCTGAGGAAAATGGGTTTTGGAGAGATGTTTATTGTTATTGTTTGGAGGATCAAGACCAATGATTGGTACTCCATTATCATTAGTGGCACAAGACATGGCTTTTTCCACTCCACCAGAGGCCTTAAAAAGGGTGACACCTTATCCCCAGCCTTATTTATTTTGGGGGCTAAAGTACTGTCTAGAATGTGAAATCTGATGCACCTTCATCAATCCTACAAAAGCTTCATGAGTGAGATTAGAGGGCCTCAGATTAATCATCTCAGTTTTGCAGATAATGTGATTGTGTTCACATCCAATACTAGAACATCTCTTAAGTTGATCATGCAAACATTATTCAACTATGACGGTGTATCTGACCAAATGATCAACAAAGAGAAAAGTCATATTATGGTCCTTCAAAATACCCCTCCGAATAATATTGATCTGATAAATGATGTCACTAGTTTCAGTCAAAGAGACAGCGCCATCACCTATCTGGGATACTCTTTATACAAAGGGGGTCAAAGAATTATTAACTAATCTGATCTTGTGGTTAAGGTGGTTAAAAAAATAAGTGGTTGGCAATCAAGAAGGTTGTACTTTGGATGAAGGGCTACTCTTATTAAACATGTTCTACATTCCATACCCATCCACATTATGGAAACAATTTCTCCTCCAAATACAACCATCAAGTACATCAATAGTGTTACTACAGATTTCTTTTGGGGATGAGAAAAAAAAAACATTGGGCCTCATGGGAAACTCATAGCTTACCTTGTGATGAAAGAGGCATTGGGTTGAGACAGTTAACTGATGTATCTACCTCCCTTCAATACAAACAATGGTGGTTATTTAGAACTGAGAATTCTATTTGGGGACAATTTCCTAGAGCTAAATATTGTCAAAGGGCATATCCCGATGCTAAGAAGTGGGATACAGGTCAATCTCTAGTGTGGAAATATATGATGAATAATAAGTAGATCTTTGAACCTCACATAATCAAGAAAATTCACTACGGAAGTAGCTCATTTTGGTGGGATAATTGGCTTGGTGAAGGTGCATTGGCAAGCAATTGTTTTAATGTGTCAACAACATCGAAGTATCTCATTACATTGTTAATGATAGATGGTATGAAGTTTTAGGGGGACTGCATCCCCCCCCCCCCGCATGGTCCCTAAGATTTTGAATACAAAAATCCACTACCAGGAAAGAGTTACAGATGCATGAATTAGGAAGCTCACTGGAAATGGTTTTGTCTCCTATGCTTTAGCATGGGAAATAAATAAAAGCCAGGGGAAAAACCATGTACAATGAATATATTTTGCACAAATACATTCCTTTCAACACCTCCTTCCTTGCGTGGAGAGAACTTAGAGAGAAACTTCCTACATATGAAATAATTGTTGACACCCAATTTTTACCCTCCCCAATAAATATTAATCATCGAGTTTCTTAAATGCAAACGAGTTGAAATTATTGACTTTATAAAATTCCAAATATTTTTCAAGTTATTTTAAACAATTTTGTCACTTTTTATAAAAATTCTTATATACTATATATGTTTAAAATAATTTTATATATAATTAATACATTTTACAAATATTCAAAAATCACCTCAAAAAGATTTTATTTTGCTTAAATAGTTTACTGATTAGTTTAGTTATATAATAGTTTACACTTTTGAATTAATTAGTTCATAATTAAGTCAATTATTTCGTTAAAATTAAGAAGCTCATTAATTAATTTATATTAATTCATCTTATTAAATCATTAGCCGAATTTACTAAATGAATTCAATTAGGCTATATTCCTAATTCATCGGCTAAATTCGTAATGCGATCGACCACTCAATTCGATTAAAATTGTAACTTACTAGCCATTACTTTTACCTCACCCTTAAACCATTTTGGGCCTTTTATTTTGCAAATCCCAACAACCCTTTACAACCCAACACTAATTTCCTCCTAGCCAGCGCATTTCCCTTCAGAAAAAAACAATTATTCCCAGCCCAATTTCTCCATGAACCGACTCAACCCATTCCCCCAACTCATATTCCTAATTCTCAGCCTAACATACAATACATAAACAACAATACATATAACGATACAACACCAAACCGACCCCACCCCTATACTCATGTACTTCATTCTTCTTCCCAGCCAAAGTCAGAAATGAAACCCAGAAATCTAGCAGAAAATTACGAACCTGACCCATCTCGAGCAGTCTAGAATCGCGACCCAGCCCAGCGATTCCAAGCACCAGCCACATGGCATCTTCAAGCCTCCAAACGGTGTTAATTCCATTGAACGGAAAGCAGGAGACAACAGGTTCATTATCTTCTTCCTCCCACGTCCCCTTTTCTTCTCTTATGATTTTTGCTTAAGTAGAGATCTATTAATGTCGCAGCAGCAGTCATACAAGCATGCGTCTGTCCCCATTTCCTCTTCCGGAATGGGACAAAACTTCAGGGAAAAGGTGTCTCCCCCTAAATGGTGAAAGATTTGGGAGAGTTTGATTTTAGAATTTGGGCCCTCATTTCTGCCCGTTTTTGTCCATTTCCCCCTATTTTCCGAACCCTTTTCCCTTCTATATAGGTTGCTTCCTTATTCACATGAACGAGAGAACGTTAGGGAAAGAGTTGGGAGTTTCTTGAGCAACCAAATTTTTTTACACTTGAGAAAATTTGAATACAATTTTCTAGTCTTAAGTTCTTGAAGGGGTCTTTGTTCGAAATTGGTTCGGACATTCTGATTTACGGCTTGAGTTTTGATGTTTTTGGATCCTCCTTTGGTGTGAAGTCGCTGCTCATTTCATCTCGTTGTTCTCAGCGCCCCGAAAAAGGTAAAGATCCTTTCCTGATTCGAACTCATTTTGTTTGATGTTTTGTTTGTAAATGAAAGCTTCTCTGTCTATTTCCTTTCTTCCCTTTTTCAAATGTCTAGGATATTTCCTTTTGATTTATTACTAATGCTGAATACTGGACTATTTGTTTTCAAATTGGGTATGTCTTAGTCATTTGAAGTGTAAGGCTTGTTCTTGTGTGTGTTGTGGTTTCGTAAGTATTAGGCAGAATTTCGAAGTCACATGGGATCGAATGTTGTTGTACCTATCGTCCATTAGATGCAACAACTTATGGCCAAGAATCTGATTGTTCCTTTGCTTTATAAATATAGTTCGATTTGTTTTGGTGTCATTCATTAATCAAAAAATCTGCTCAACATTGTAGTTCTTCTTCTTTTCCATGTTAATGTGTTTTCTTCATAATCTTAACTTGTTATAGCATCATGTGAGTGCAATCTCGTTTTGTCTTAAGATAGCGGCGTGCTCTTAGTATAATTTCTTTATGCATTTTTTTTGCCATCATACCTCTGTCTGATAATCTAGAATATTATTCGATGCATGGAGTTTCTCAATTTTTTATGGAGGAGTTTGATTAGGTTATCTTGCTTAGATCCTAGTTGGTTTGAATTAATCTGGTAGCTTTGATAAGCCTTAATGTTGGAAGTCAGTAGCTTTGACTACACTTTGTCTCTTTCTTGCCAACTCTCAAGTCACTTACATTAAGGCCTTTATTTCATTTCAT
>JAJOOS010002186.1:0-26727 GCA_029582725.1 Solanum chiquidenum
ATTATACATTTTTGTTTGTACATATGATCAATCACCACAAATAACTTATTTTGTTCCTATGTGCAGGACATGTTTGCTGCGGGAACAGAGACTTCATCGTCAACACTTGTGTGGGCAATGGTGCAAATGATGAAAAACCCAAGTGTAATCGCCAAAGCTCAAGCAGAAGTGCGAGAAGCCTTTAAAGACAAAGAAACGTTTGATGAAAATGATGTAGAGGAGCTGAAATACTTAAAGTTAGTCATTAAAGAAACTCTAAGACTCCATCCACCAGTTCCACTTTTGGTCCCAAGAGAATGTATGGAAGAGACGGATATAAACGGCTACACTATTCCTGTGAAGACCAAAGTCATGGTTAATGTTTGGGCTTTGGGAAGAGATCCAAAATATTGGGATGATGCAGAAAGCTTTAAGCCAGAGAGATTTGAGCAGTGCTCTGTAGACTTTATTGGTAACAATTTTGAGTATCTTCCCTTTGGCGGTGGGAGAAGGATTTGTCCCGGGATATCATTTGGCTTAGCTAATGTATATTTGCCTTTGGCTCAATTGCTATATCACTTCGATTGGAAACTCCCTATCGGAATGGGGCCAAAAGACTTGAACTTGACTGAATTGGTTGGGGTAACTGCTGCCAGAAAAGATGACCTTATTTTGGTTGCCACTCCTTATCAACCACCTAGACAATGATTTTCAACATTTTATAGAACAATTTCCTACTGATTATCCTATCTTTCTTTTGGAGTTTCCAGCTTTATCTACTTCTAATACATGTATCTTCTTTCTTTTTATTTTTTCATCATAAGCCATTTTCTTATCTCAAAAGAAACAATTAGCTTTATCTACTTCTAATACATGCATCTTTTTTTCCCCCTTATCATAAAGAATGTATCTTGATCAACTAACATCTTTTGTTTATTTTCAAATTTTGCATAGAGTAGAATGAAACAAATTTGAATGCATGTCACATGTTTTAGTGTCTTCCAGGATATATGATATTGCTATTAAATTTTTCAAGGAAAGAAGGGCCACTAGAGATGACAAATGGAGTGGTGTGGGGCGGATGCAGTGTAAATGCACAAAAGACTTTTTCCCGCCCCGCCCATCCCAGCATATTCTTTTGTTTTGCCCCCACTGCCCCACCCCGCATAAACCTCCAACATTTTTTTCTGCTTCTAACATTATCAATTTTTCATGACAGACATATAAATGTAAATTTTAAAAACTTTTGTTGCTATAGCAGAGCACCTTCGTTCTCTTCCTCCCCAGAACTTCCCCTCAATCACTCCGCCCTGACACCAGCACCAGTAGCAGCGCTGCAGAAACAAAGAAAGGACCAAATACAGAATTAAAAAATTAAACAGAACAATTCACCACAGCACCAGAAGCAGCACTGCAGAAACAGAGCCAACTTGAGATTAAAAAAAGAAGAAGATACATGTATTATCTACTTTTTCTATAATACATGTCAGAGCCAGTAGTATCTTATAAATTTTTATTGGGAAAATGCATAAGTACCCCAGCCTATACCCGAAATCTCTGAGACACACCTAACCTATATTAAGGTCCTATTACCCCTGAACTTATTTTTTAATTAACTTTCTACCTCTTTTCGGCCTACGTGGCACTATTCTTGAAAAAAGGTCAACACGCGTTGGGCCAACAAGATAGTGCCACGTAGGCTGAAAAGGGATAAAAAATTATATATAAAATAAGTTCAGGGGGTAATGGGACCTTAGTAAAGATTAGGCGTGTCTCAGAGATTTCGAATATAGGCTGAGGGTATTATGCATTTTCCCATTTTTATTTTATAAGATAAGATACATGAAAGGTCAGAACCAACTTGAGCACATGAAATGTATTAAAAGAAGATACATGTTTCTTTTTAATGACCATAACACTTCAAAGCCATAGTAGAGTTACGGCTTTGCAGAACCAGCAATTATGGCTCGAATTCTGCATTTATATCAAGAAACTCAGTTAATAAATATAAAGAATGTATCTCAAACCAAGAAAGCAAAAATAATTGTAGTACATAAACCATAAAACTTAAAATCCTAGATCCACCTATAACTACTTATTCGATTGTTTTAGGACGACACTCAATTCCTTCAACAATGATGCCACTTAATTTGTAATCAAGACGTCTAATCTCAATCAATCTTTCTACAACAGGACCATCACTACTTTCCTTGCTATTAAAATTTCCCAATTCTATTTCCGTTCATCCATCTCCTCTTAGTTTGGGGAATCTTACAAGCAGTGGCGTAGCCAGAAAGTTCACGAAGGGTGTCCAAGAATTGTACGAGTATATATATATTTTTGGATTAATGAGTGCACTGGAAATTTTAAAATTAAACTACTTAATATACATGAAAATTTTAAAATTAAACTACGTAATATACATGAAATTTTTTGAAAAAAGCTCTCGTTCAATTTTTCACTTGTCTCTAGTTTACGCACTTTTCCTTAGGTACCATATATTAAACTCTGGAAGAAAATAGTGGCGTAGCCAGGATGTTTAATATACATGAATTTTTTTAAAAAAAGAGGCTTAAAACTACTGCTAGCAAGATTTGAACTCACAAACGCTTAAAGGCTTGGCTCTTTCAAGGCACCTAAAATCACTAGGCTACAACATCTTGTTGTGTCAAGGGTCTCCAGAATATGTTATTTAACCACTTTGTACATCGTTTTTCTTTAATATACAATATAATTTTCCGACAAAGGGTGTCCAATTGGACACCCTAACACCAATGTAGCTATGCCCCCTGCTTACAAGTCTCACGGTGTTGGCTTGTTCTTCAGTTGCATTTTCACTCTTATAATTAACAAACATAATAGTTGAATTAGTATATTCAAGTCCATGGTATGTATCTACCAATTTGAACACCAAATAAGCAACATAATATGTCTTTGTAGCGACAATATTTTTGTTCCTATTCATCCTCAAATATCCAACCAACATGCAAAGCCAATACACACCACTTCTGAGAATCTACAAAAAGTATTGTTAGAAACCTTTGTAAAGATAATTCTATTAAAAAAGCTTAATGATATATAGATTTTTCTCTCCTTAGTAGGTACCATATGCGAATTCGAATTAGTGAGCTTTGGGTACCGTATGATACGGTTGAACTAATTAAAATTCAATAATTTTTAAGATATTGAGTTATCTATAGTACTATCTATGCAATTTAACTTGTTATACCAAAATTTTCTTTTAGCAAACAAATTAGTGTTGTTAAGAACCTATGCGTTGTTTGAGTTTGCATAATATAAAGGGAAAAGGGTTAAAAATGTCCTTAAACTATGTGAAAGGAAAAAAAATGCCCTCCGTTTATAGTTTGGCTAAAAAATGCCCTTACCACCAATACTTTGGTTCAAAAATGCCTTCAAACTGGCTATGCAAAAGGAACAACAATACCCTCCATTTGTAGTTTGGTCCAAAAATGCCCTTGCCGTCAATACTTTGGTCCAAAAATGCCCTTATTGTTATTTAATGGGTCAAAAATGCTCATGTTCCAACTAAATATATTATTATTTTCTCTTTAACACATTATTTTTCTAATAATATTTTTTTTTAAAATTAGCAAATGTTTGTCTTCAATTCAGAAAAAAAATAAAAAATGAAAACATTTCTTATTTTATTATCATTATTTTTTATCGTTATATAAATATAAATAAATGATGGATATACTATGATATTATATATATGACATATATTATCTGTCGAAAGTGTACGTGAAGTTATTTTATTTTAATTGATAAACTGAGATTAAGAAGAAGAAAAACATTTCCTACATTTTTATTTGTTAAAGTGATTTTAGAAGAACAAGTGTACTCTTTTTTCTTTAGTAAAGGCGGATTAAGCCAAAAATTCTTTTTTTTTTGAACAGTCTCAACGTCCTCGTTGAGAGTCGCTCTGCGAGACGTCTAGAAGTCTCTGACTTGGTTTTCGAATCCTAAGTCTCAGCCCCTTCCCGGCTTGCCTCGCTCACAAGAATAGTATTGTCTAATAATATTTTAATTAGGAAGAAGATGTGTTTAAAAATAAAAATATATATATTTATTCGGAAAAGGGCATTTTTGACCCATTTTGTAACTATAGGGGCATTTCTAGACCAAAGTATTGACTGCAAGGGCATTTTTGAGCCAAAGTGTTGACGGTAAGAGAATTTTTGAACTATAAACGGAGGGAATTTTTGTTCCTTTTACATAGTTTAAGGGCATTTTTGACTCTTTTTCCTAATATAAAAACCACTATTGGTGGGGGGGAGTTAAGAGTTTCCTATTAAAGGTGGCTCTTTTCAAGGGTGCGAACCAACTTTTCTTAACTGTAGAGGAATCTTTACCATCTTTGTTGTGTGCTTATTGACCCTCATTGATTAATAAGAAAATTTTTAAAGGATTTTATAGGCTTGAGTGAGATCTCTCACCTAATAGACTTTCTTCAAGGGTTGGACCGTCTTATTCAATCTACAATAATAGGTATTAGACCAGGTTGGTTAATGCTTGAGGCCGCAACTCAAAATAATGGCTTGGTAGAGAGCCAAGAGTGGTGGCTTGGACCAAGGAGGGGTGCTAGCTGTGACCAACCGATAAGAGTGGTGGTTTGGATCCAAAAGAAGTGTCCTTCGGGAATTGTTGGGCATAACTGGTTGCTCATGAAAACTTATTTTATTATTGCTACTAAGTAAGGACTAACTTCGGTCTTATAACTCTTACACTCAATTTTTCTTTTGCACTCACTCTTTTTTGAGTACACATTTTTCTTTTTTTCTTGAGCACACACTCTTTATTAGAGTACGCACACATACAAATCTAACCACTTCTATTTATAGGTGGTGATGAAATGATCTAGTATGAAGGTAGTTTTTTTAGAACTATATCTTTGACTTATTTCAAGAATGTTTTTAGACATGCACTCAAGAACTCTAAATCTTGAGTTCTTCCTTCAATTCTCTACACGTCTTGATTATTCTAGATTCTCTTTCAAATATCTTAGATTTTAATTAAGTTGATCATTATTTTTTTACCACTCACCCTCCACACCAACTTAATTTATTCTTTGCATCCATTTTGAGTGATCCATTATGAACCTCTTCTTCCTTTGAACTTCTCCACTTACTACTCTTTGAAGAATTCAAGGTAGCAATCTTCTTGATCTGGACCACCTTTGCTATAGTTGCAACTATATACTTGGTGTTTGGGTTTTTCAGTCATGTAAAACTCTTTAGTTGTGGTTGTGGTGCTTCTTTGACTTCTTCTTGCAATATGACATGAGTTTCACAGTCTCCAGTTTGCAATGACCTGCTATGATACCCATAGTGTAGGTGATTGGGTTTCCTCTGACCTATTTGTTGGTTTCTATCTTATTCCATCATTTTTCTTCTTTCAGCTTATCTTACAACTTTTGCTCAGGTGTTGCTAGTTCTAGTAGGGAGACTTCGTTGGACCACCATGTTGATGCTTCATCAAATACCACATTTATTGACACTTATGTCTGATTAGTGGTAGGGCCATGACAACTTAACCCCTTAATTTGTTCATCTTAACTAATAAAGATGCAACAAACGACATTTTTATACAACTTGCTGTAGAGATGATCTAGCACAGAGGACTCATCCAATATCTATAAAGTGACTTAAATTAGGTATCGTCTTCCTCCCTTGAACTTCTCTACTTACTACTCATTGGATCTTCTTCGAAGGTGGTATTCACCTTTGATAATGCTTCACCCATATTTTTGGTGTTTGGACATTTCAGTCGTGTAAACCTCCTAAGTTGTGGTTGTGGTGCTTCTAGTTCTTGGACTTCTTCTTGCAACACGTCTGGAGTTTCAAAGGCTCCAGTTTTCCATGTACATTTCTTGTTTTGTGTGTACATGGAGATAACTCTTGTGCAAAATATTTGTGGTTTTGATAGAATGTATGGGTCCACAAACAGTCATTGGACCAGGTCCCTTGATATAGAATAAATGCAGAAAGCAACCAACACAAGATAAAACAGACACAACAGTTTTACCTGGAAACCCCCCTTGCTCAAGGGAGGAGAAAACCACGACCTATACTCACATGATTTTCAACCCAACTCCATTTAACTATAAAAGGAGCGAAGATTTAGAATACAAATTTTTGTAACCTAGGAATTAAAACTCTTTAATCCCTTCCCCCTTACTGTAGCAACTCTACTACCAGTAACTACTAAGAAATAACTCTATTGCCCACTAAACCAACTAGCTCTAGTAGATCTATACTTCAAGAACCTAACATAGCTAACTCTAGCTAATCTCTGTTGTGTTCTAATATGAAAACTAATCTGCTTCCTTTATAGCTTAGGAATAGATCTTACAAGATTAACAATTGAAATACAAACCCTAGAAACAACTAAGAACAACGATAACTCTATAAGGTTGTTCAGATGTTCTTGAGCAATATTTTGTTGAGAGAGGATTTTGCTTTTTGTGTGAAATCTATATTGCAGAAAATTGTTTGTGATATGTGAGTATAGACATATTATAGGATGAACACAAATATCAACAACAATTTCATTGACTGAGGGCCCGTTGTACTGTGGGAGCCATGCACCAACCACACCAGGTTTTGTAGGCTTTTGGAAAGCTGTAGTTTTCTGTTCGGAATTCACACTTTTGTTAGGGATCAGGTCCAAAGTTGGTTCAATCATACAAACTTTAGACATGGGTTAAAATGACAATTCCCCCCTTTTGATTATGACAAAATAATATTCAGCCTCTTTAACTTTGATCCCTTGGTTTCATTTATTCCCCTTATCACCGACCAGGTCAGGTCCCTTGACTCGACAAGACTAAATTGTACTGCCTTTACACATTATATTCCCCCTTTTGACATCATAAAAAGAGTTAAAGCAGTAAACCAAGTAAATCATGAATGCAGTTCAAGCAAATTCATGGTCACATAGGCAACACAAAGCATAAGAGAGAGATACATAAGGTATTAAAGCAAGGCAGTAGAGATAAGGTCAATTTAACCATTCAGTTACCAGTAAGGAAAGCATAGACAAACATCGCAAATCTCATTTAACATAAGAAAAGATGGAGGACATGTATAAGATGAGGAAGGCTGGGAGGAAAAGATTTGCCTAATGTTCAGACTTTTTGTCAGCAAGAGCTTTGTTCTGATGGGCATCCAGTCTGGCACCACCAGGTCCATTAGATTCAACCAACTGCAACCAAACCTTAAGGCGAACAATCTCAACATCTTTGTTAGCCAAGGTGACCCCCATGTCTTCCACCTTATTCTTGACCTGAGAGTGCTCGTCTAACAATTTTGAAACCTCATTCTTATTACTAGCTTTTCCTTCGACAAACTCACACTCAATGTGAGTGTTCATAGAGATAGACTGCTTCACTGTCCCCCTGATTCCAGAGACTAGTGGAATGCCAAAGTATTTGAACACCATGGTTAGCAAGTACCCATACCTAGCCCATGCTTTCCGTATTTGACAGTCATTGTCTTATGCATATATTCTAGCATGATGTTGAGAAGGTTTATCAACTCGAGAGTGTGCAGAGCTTCAATAAGGAACAATTTTATAATCGAGGAAACAATTCTCTTTTTAGATTGGGGCAACAACACCTTGTTGACAAACTCAAAGTAAAGTTGAAATTCACTATGAAGATATTTCTTTTGAATTCCAGCCCGACTTAGAGTAGGAAGTTTGCTAATCTACATCACAAATTTCTTTGTTAGAGACTTTCCATCCATTGTACTAATCCCCTCTAGTGGAACATGCACAATTTGAGCCAAAGTTGCCTCATTAAGGTGAAATTTGATGTTCCCTACTTGAGTGTTTGTTTACACTACCATATTCGTTCAGCTTCAATTTGTAATAAAACTCTCGAAGCTTAGACTCATGTACCATAGGTACATGATTTGTGAATAGGTGAGTCCAACTTTGAATTTCAACTGCTTCGACCAGGTTTCTCATTCCAGGTTTGGTCATTATCTCAGTATCATACACTCTCCCGCTAAAAACTTTCTGAGATCTAAGAATTTAAACTCTCTCCTCATGTGGCAACAACTTCTCTACCTTTTTCTTATTACCACCCAAATAATGTCCATCTCAAATTCAGGATCAGTTTCAATAAAAGGCTCAGGGGATGATTCTTCTTCTTGACGCTTGGCTATTTCTTGTGTCTCTTTGCTATATGAAGCTTTCCTAAGGTATGTTTTGTTTCAGGAAAACTTGTCTTCTTGGTGAGTCCTCTTCTTGCTGTAGAGGATATTTTGGTCATAACTTCACTTATTTTCTTAATTTCAGTAACACCAGGCCCACAACCATCATTGTCAGCAATCTCATCAACTAAGTCCACATCAGGAACCTGATCCTCCTCCATAACTATTTGTTTCCTCTTTCTCTGGTGCTCAACTAGTTTTACTTTACTAGAATTTATTTTATCTCCCATTAACTTCTGAGAACTTCCCCTGGTAAAATAAGGCCGAGGATTAACCTTTTTCACATCATCATTTACCTTTTCTATTCCCTTAAAATGAGGAACCATTCTTCTTTGAACTTATCATTTTAATGGTATATTATATTCACAATCGTTGTCATTCCTTTCCTCATGAGTAGGATGTGACTCAACCTCAGTTAATACCTGAACTTTAGAAATAAGTACTTGATTGTTCCTAAGTCTTATAATAAATGGTTTGTTATCTTCATCAATTTTCTTGTCTCTCTCAATGTCCTCAGTACCCAAACTACCAATAGGTGTTTGATCAAATTGAGGAGGTGATCTTTCAGAAGGTGAAGAAATGTGGGCAAGAGACCGAGAGTTATTTCCCAAAAAAATAGATCGGATATCCTCTTTCATTTCTACCCAGCTTTGAACTACTTATTCATCTACGACAGCTAAAATGTTTGACTTAACCCCTTTACTTTCAGATAAATCTCCATCAAAATGTTGTTCGGAAAGGGTGGAGGACACTAGACCAGGTTGAGACCCACTAGATCCAAGACCTTCTTTTTTCACACTGAGTAACTGTTACGACCCGAGGGGACTCCCTAGACGTAACACGGCGTACAAAACTCCAAAGAGTCATATACAAGCCTCTTAGCACATCATAGCATAATAACATGAGAAATTTTGCGGAAAATTTAAAACTTTTCTTTACAATCGAAGTCCTTTATAAAAATTAAAAGGGAGTCTATGACACTACGTCTCAAACCATCTATAACACTTGAAGAACACTTTGGGGCACAACCCATACCAAAACTTTAAAAGTAAAGCAAATGAAATAAAGGTAATAATGGGTTTGTCCTCGAAGCTATGATGACTCACCAAATCTTCAACTCCATGCTCCTTAGAAACCTATCTTCCAAGAATAGTACTCAAGCCTTCAAACCCTACACTTTGTAAAAGCTTAGAAGAAATATGGGTTTGCACAAACATGTACTAAGTATGATAGCCATGCATGAAAACCTTTGAAAACATGCTAAAAGGGACATTTTGTTAAATGCATGCACTTTTCTAGTTCAAAACCATCATTTGAAAAATAGTGTGAAAACCCAAGCTTAAGCATACAATACATCATGAAGTAACATAGACCATAGCATGGTAGACAACAATCACAACTAGTACACATAAGAGGTACCATTAGGAACATATACATAGTCAATGCAATCTAGTGTTAACTTATCATGTGAGCAACACTTCATGAGCCACCTCAAGGCAAGCTTGTGCAATGCATAGGTAAGACCCCATAGTCCCACCTACATTAATCTAGTCACTTTAGATCCCCATTCACATTTACCCTCTTTTAATCTCATTCTTAGCCTATCTCTCATAGACTAGGACACATTCACTTTTAGTCAACCATATCAATAGAAGAAACTCATAGCAACAATCCAAGTTAACATGCAACATTACAAGTAACCTTGACATCAAATGCAAATATCATTTAGACATAAGCACATTCATTACATGAGTCATCTTGACAAATAGGACCCTACCATAACTACTCTCAAAGCCTACTTGTGCAATGCATGGATGGCATCCCATACTACCACCCACACTAAGTAGAACTCCTTGAATAACCATATCACATCCTAGACTTGACCTTGTGGGAATTAGCCTTAACCGAGATAGATCATGTGAGGTTACATGGAATTTGGTGTCATTCCCCACACCGAAAAGAGGTGTCCTACTTGCCTAAGGTAGAACTAAATGTATTAGCTTGGATTATGAATCCAATGGCTAAATAACATATGGGGGAACGTAGTTATGGTATAAGGAGATTTCTACTAGAAACCCTCCCTTTTCTAGCGGGGGAGCTTCCATTTCATGAGATACATTATAGAAATCCATCCTTTCTAGCGGGGGTATTTCCATCTCATATTCAATATCCACTCGGTGCTAGGCATAACTTCCCACAAATACATAATTAGTCTTGAATTGAATTTACAAGCATAAAGGAGTATATTACCCTCCATCCAACTCAATTCATAAGGATAGCTCATAGATTCATTAGGTGAGAATGGACTTTCAACCTAAGATCTTCATGATAGACTCAATTAGGTGAGAACTAACTTTCAACCTAAAGACTTCAATATGTGAGGAAAACTTTCACATTATACTCATTGCGTGTCTATGAGAATGAACTTTCAATCAACACAATAATATCATCATAATCATGGAATCATCATGTCTAAGTGTGTGTGAGTGAGAATCGACTTTCAACTATACCACAATTACAACAAAGTCATCATCCCATTTTACTTACTCAAAAGATGGTCTTAGATCATGCACACACTTTCACTAAGCATGTATAATATCATATATTGTCCAATCAAGGACCAAAGACCATATTCAATCAACACATCTAACATTCATCTTATTAGACATAGTTATGATCATAGTTCAAGTATTCAAGTCATAAAATGCATGATTTTTAACACTCACAATATAGGTCATGTTGGTGGAGTCTTTCCACAATAACACCACATACAACTCAACACACCACAATTTAGAGTATAATCATGTTCATAAAATATACACATAAAGCCACACTTTGGCATAAGTCTCATGTCTTTCCCCTCTTGGATCAAGGATCACAATCAGCCAATCTCATTTAGGATTACTACAATTAACATGGAAAACAACATAATTCAATTAACTCAACTAATACAATATAATCCCACCACATTCATCTTACTACAAATTACCCTCCACACAAAGTCACAATTTGGGGACATGGGGTTCATAAGTTCTTGGGGGAAATTAAACATCAAAATCATAGAAACTACTTAAGTAATATATAATTCAATAAATCAATACATTATATCCACAATTATACAACATTCTACTAAAGTAGTTCAACACCCCAACTTTAAGATCCAATTTGAGAAGTTAGTAAAATTCATGGATTCATTGAAGAATTTATCATAAAAACATCATAAATCAGTAATTAAACCATAATATAAACCAATTGAATCATTTGAAAACGTTTTGAGAAGAATCCATGACTTGGAGTAAAAGCCCTAGTTTTGGAGAATTTTCTAACTTTAGAATTGAAAATTGAAGGGCTTCATGGATGAAAAATTAACCATGAATCAATACTACCATACCTTAGTTGAAGAATCTTCATGAATTTGATTGAAAAAGGGGAGTTCTTGAGCCCTAGACCTTGATCTCTTTCTCTCCAATGGAGGTTCTTAGTGAGAGAATTTTTGTGGGTAAAGTTAGTTATGCTTTGGGGTTTTGGGGATTATGAAGTTAATAGGTTAGTTAATGGTTTAAAATACCTTATATAAGTAGAATAAAATGAATTAAAAATACCCTAGACTAAAATAATTAAATTAGGAATTTATTGGAACCACTTACCTTAGGCCGTGAATGAGGCAGTGTTGCAGCCACAACCCACGCCCCTGACCCACGGACCGTGGGTGGAGATACGGGGCGTGCTGCACACTTGTAGCTCCTGCCTGCAGCCTATACAATGGGTCCTTGACCTACGCCCCATGACCTACGGGGCGTGGATGGACCTACGCCCAATAGGTGCCATCCGTAGGTCACCACATTTTTGACAGCTTTTTGGTTCTAGGCAGCTTTGGGGGTTAGACTTTAGGGTCCCCCTCAAAGACCCTTGGTTGGTCCTTGGGGGGTCGTATCTTGACGTTTAACCCCTAAACACCCCAGCCTAATCTCGGGAACTCGTTTTACATCATTAGCTCACACCTCAAACTCAAAAACCCTCACGTAAGGCTCTAGTGACACCTACTAATTTTAGGGGGCGTAACAGTAACAGACTTAAGGGATCCTTCAGGGGATATGGGATGGGATTCATTCAGATCTAGTGTTCGAGAAAGAACATGGGAAACGTGTTGTGAAGTTTGTGCGCCACTAGGTGAAAGAAGTACCTTAGTGGTTGGGGTGTCACATTCTTCACCAAGAGGAAATAATGAAGTAGGGGTGGAATGTTTCTTTCTTTCAACAGTAGTACACAAAGTAGAAACAATATCCTCAATATTTTTAGTAGTACCGAGATTAGGAGGAAGAGATGCAGATATTAGATGAACTTGAGAGAAGGGGGAGAAGGATTTTTCAAATTTTGAAAAAAATTGTAGAGATTGTCCCTTGAAAGAAAATGACCTTTCAAATTAAAAAGGATTGGACAATGGTCAGAGGATCGGATGAAAGACACATGGAAAAAAAATTGGTTCTTATGCAAAATTTTAAAATGCAGTGTTAGAGATGCTAACCTTCGAGTATGGATCAGGTCCCTTTCTATAGTTGGAATATAATTTCCCTATTCTGTCCTACCTCATTACTTCCTTTAGCACTTGCACTACGTGTGTCTACCTACAAAAGGTATAACACTGAATTTACTGAACTACCATAACTGAAAAACAAGGGTACCTGCTCTATTTGCATAGTCATGAAGGACTTTATTACTTAAGGCCAAATCAGTTTAGTCAAGTTTGAGCATCCCTAGCTTCAATCCATTTTTCTAAAATAGGTCCCTACTTAGAGATTTGGTGAAGATATCAACTATTTGATCTCCTTTCTTGCAGAATTACATGCTGATATTTACCTTGTTGACATTATCCCTTAGAAAGTGATGTCTCACATCAACATGATTAGTCCTTTTGAGATGAACAAGATTTTTAGCCATATTGAGAGCACTGGTGTTATCGCACAAAAGAGGCATTTTCTGAGTGACTACTCCAAAATCCTCAAGTTGCT
Organism: Solanum chiquidenum; assembly: GCA_029582725.1. Lineage (NCBI taxonomy): Eukaryota > Viridiplantae > Streptophyta > Magnoliopsida > Solanales > Solanaceae > Solanum > Solanum chiquidenum. The sequence continues at coordinate 13,226 of JAJOOS010002186.1, forward strand.
GTTTAATCCAGAGAAGTTGAACACAACAAGCTGCAAGTGCTACATATTTAGCCTCAGCTGTAGATAGAACGACTGTATTTTGATTTTTAGTTCCCCAGGAGATAAAAGAGGACCTTAGAAAATGAGCCATCCCTGAAGTGATTTTTCTATCAACCTGATACCCAACATAATCAACATCAACATATCCAACAAAATCTGAAGTGATTTTTCTATCAACCTATTACCCGACATAATAAGCATCAACATATCCAACAAGATCAAAAGAATCTACTAATGGCTAAAATAGAACCAGGTCATGTGTTTTCTTCAGATATCTCATAATCATCTTAGCAGGTTTTAAGTGTTATTCGTTCGGACAATCTTTGAATATTGCACATATCCCAACACTAAATACAATGTCAGGTCTGTTAGCAATAATGTATATCAATGAAATGATAATTTCTCTGTACATAGTGTCATTCACACTTGGACCAGGTCCGTTAGCATCCAACTTTGAGTTGGTTCCCATAGGAGTGTCAATAGGCTGACATCTATCATCTGAAACTTCATCAGCATCTCCTTGATTCATTTTTCTTAACAGATGGAGCTTTTATTAGAGGTTTGCTTGATCTGCAGCCCTAAGAAGAAACTTAATTCTTCCATCGTGGTCATTTTGAACTCACTCCCCATAAGTGCAACAAATTCGACATATACTTGGATGATCAACAAATTCTTTCCTTGAGATTGAAGAAAAATAGTGTTGTCTATTCTTCCTATTTTGAATTTATTTTCTAGCAGGAGCTTGGAAAGCCTTTCATGGCATGCCCTTGGAGCCTGTTTCAGTCCATAGAGGGCCTTGTCCAGCTTAAGCACATAATCTGGATGATAAAAGTCTTCAAAACTAGGTGGTTGCTTCACGTACATTTCTTCCTTCATGTAGCCATTTAGAAAGAAACTTTTCACATCCATTTGATACTGTTTGAAGCCAATGAAGGCTACAAAAGCAATGCATATCCCGATGGCTTCCATCCTTGCAACAAGTGCAAAGGTCTCATCGTAGTCAATGCCTTCTTCCTGATTATACCCTTGAACCACCAATCTGGTTTTGTTTATGGTAATAGTTCCCTACTCATAAAGCTTGTTTCTATAAACCCACTTGTTCCCTATGATAGTTCTGTCGTTTGGTCGAGGAACCAGGTTCCATACTTTGCATTTTTTAAAATTGATGAAGCTTCTCTTGCATGGAGTTACCCAGTCAACATCAGTCAATGCTTCCTTGATATTCTTAGGCTCTATAGAAGATATAAAAGCTGAAAAAGTAGCCAGATTTTTGGATTTGGATTTGGTATGTATTCCAGAATAAAGTGCGGAGATCAGATTTCAGTGCGTGAGATGATCTATGCTTCCACCCTATATTTATTGTCAGCTACTGGGGTTGATCAACCTATTCATCATAATCTTTCTGTCCTGCTATGTGAGTCGAAGCTACGTCTATTTAGTCAACATTATCTGTCGAACCAAGTCCTTCCGCAAGTTCAACATCTATATCAGCTTCTTCAGTAATGATATCTTCAGGAGGGGGATATTCTTCATCAGGTTCATAATTCAAGCTATCTTTATAAATTTGAAGAATCTCTTCAATCTCAAAATCCTCTCTATTTTTCAAATTGTCAATTCCCCTAGATTAATGAAAAATCACGTGAACACTTTCTTCAATGCACAATGTTCTTTTGTTATAGACCCGATAAGCCTTGATGGAGGAAGAATACCCCATAAATAATCCTTCATCAATTTTGGGATCAGATTTTCTAAGATCCTCTTTCCCATTGTCTAACACAAAACATTTCCAACCAAAAGCCCTCAGATAGCTCAATTTTGGCTTCCCGTTGTTGAACAATTCATATGATGTTTTATTGAGAATTGACCTGATAAGACACCCGTTGGTCACATAATATGCAGTATTCATAGCTTTTTCCATGAAGTTCTTTAGAAGGCCGGAGTCGATTAGCATAGTATTGGCAATATCAACCAAGGTTCTATTTTTCCTTTCAACTACACCACTTTGCTGAGGTGTTATGGGGGACTAAAGAGTTGCTATGAATCCTATTTTCAGAGTAGAAGCTTTCAACATTTACATTTTCATATTCAGTTCCATGATCTAACCTGATCTTTTTAATATTGCAGTTTAGCTTGGTTTGAATCATCTTGGAAACACCATCTGATTGAGCCATAAATGCAAACATAGAGTGAAACACTTCTTCGTCTTCTCTAACGACAAGCATAGATACGTTCTAAGAATGTTCAGCTTTATCTAAGTCACTTGAAGAATTCTCCCATACCACTAAAGCTTTCTTCACTACATAGTTAGCTGTTGCCTTTCTGTTTAACTTTGCAGCAACTAGGTCCCTTCATTTGTCTTTGTCTCCTCTAGGCTTCACGTACTTTTAATGTTCTACCTTTTGCATGGGATAGTCTATGATGAAGTGACCAAGTTTGCAACACTTGTGACACAAGTCATTAGCAGTTGCAAGCCCTCTAGAGCTACCCTTCTTCACAAATCGTCCATGCCTTGTCACCAATTTTTGAAATCTTCGAGTGCGATAGGCCATGTCTTCATAAATATCAGAAGTATCACTTTGAGAGATACTGAGAGCAAGAGATTTATCCCTTTTTACTTCTTTTTTTGAAGGATCTTGATTTTTATGCATCTCTTGAGTTTGTAGGTTCCTAATAAGAGCATCCATTGTGAGAACTTTCATGTCCTTGGCTTCAGTGATATAATTTACTTTTCTGGCCCATGACTTAGGAAGAATCCTAAGTATCTTCCACACTTGTTTGCTTGTACATATTGATTCTCCCAAGCACGTGAGTTCATTAGTGATAGATGTGAACCATATGTGCATCTCCTGGATGGATTCACCTTCTCTCATGGTGAAGTTTTCATATTGAGTGGTGAGCATGTCCACCTTAGACTCCTTTAACTGCTCAGTTCCCTCATGAGCAATCTTGAGACAGTCCCAAATTTCTTTGGTTGATTCACAAGCTAAGATTCTTTTGTACTCAAAATCTCTTTTCCTATATACTAAAAGCTTCTTAGCTTTGTAGTTTTTCTCTATCTTCTTTTTGTCTGCAGCAGTATATTGTTGACAAGTTTTAGGAATGACTCTTGTGACTTCTCCATCTTTTACATCTATTGTGAGAATGTAAGGGGCATTAACGACTATATTACATAACTCACTCTCTTCAGCCATTAGAAAATCATGCATTCGAACCTTCCACCAACTATAGAACTGGCTATTGAAATAAGGTGGCCTAGTTGATACTAACCTTCTTCCAGATTTAGTGGAGCCACCATTATCACATTAATCTCTATCTTGGTGTTATCAAGATAGAGAGCCTGATGAGTCAGGAATTTTGACTCATTTAGAGCTTGTTATTGAATGAATTAGTGTCCTCAATATCTATTTTGTGTCCATAACTGATGTTAATTTGTTTATGTCCAGTAATGAAGGCTTAATAACAACGCAAGAACATTACAATGCGAAAAGAAGCAAACACATTGGAAAAGGTGAAGAAAGGAAAGGCTGGAGCTTGCAAAATCCACTCGACGAATCGCCGAGTGAGACTCCAGCTCACCAAAAAGTCCAGCAAATTAGAGCATGAACTAAGCTAACTCGGCGACTAAGGGAGAACTTTAGGGACATGCTAAATGGAACGGAAATCCCGACCCAGCTCGCCTAAATGAACAGGACACTTAGGTGCAAAAGTCAATCCAAAAGGCGAGAAATTTTGGGACGCACCTATGAAAAATTAAAGTTGATCTTTTGGAGGTACAAAAAATATCTTAGATATTTAGTAGAACTTTTTAGAATTTTGTAGAGTAATATCTTTGATATTTTTACTTAAGAAAAATCTAGATAGCCTAGAATATAAGATACTTGAGGAAGATATTTGTAGAAGAGGTAAGAACAATCTAGATTCTTAGTATCTAGAATCATCCCTAGACAACAATAAATATGGGTGGCATTAGGTATTTGTAGTAACCGAAGAACAAATATAAAAGAGTCTTCATCCATAAACAAGTTCTCCTTTCTAGCTTCTTCTTCCTTAGTTGAATCTTTCGATTTTAGTTAACGATCTTGGGCTAGCAGAAGGTTCCCCGATTATACTTTTCTTCTGCTATTCTCTACATGGTATGAGAGCCATTGCCGCAGATTGGCTTGTGGGTATTATTTCAAGATCGAGTTGGTGGTATATTTAACTGGTTTGTCTATATGGATTTTGGCGGCCGTGTCAATGGAATGGGATAGAGTTGTTGAATCAGTCCAATTACAAGGTATGAAAATCATGTATAGAATCATACCTTATGGGCGAGAATTTGTGGGATGTTGTGAATGGGAGTAACACAAGTCCTCCTACTGACGGACCAGAAAATAGTAGCATATACAAGAAGTGGAAGCAGGTTAATATGAAGGCGGAGTTCATTCTGAAGAGGACAATCTCCTCCAGTTTATTTTATCACATTATAAAGTGTAAATAATCTCATGAAATATGGAGGACCCTCGATTGCTTTTTCAACAAGAAGAATGAAGCTCGGGTGCAGATATTGGAGAATGAATTGGCTAATACTACTCAAGGTAATCTTTCTATCTTCGAGTATTTTTTGAAGATTAAGAACTTATGTTTTGAAATATCTTTGTTGAATCCAGAAGAGGCTATCTCAAAAGCACGAATGAGAAAAATTGTCATTCATGGTTTGAAGCCTGAATATATTCTATTTGTGATGTCGATTCAAGGATGGGCTCAACAACCATCCTTGGAGGAATTTGAGAATTTGTTGTCGTCACAGGAGTTACTAGCCAAATGGCTGGCTGATGTATTTGTCAAAGAGGGAGAAGGAAATGCTCTTGTAGCAGACAAGAGGAACTTCAAAGGAAAAGTAAGAGATATGTCATACTCTCGATCCTCAGGTGATTCAAGCTCGCATGGAAAGAAGGAAAAGCCTTCTAAGAAGCCTCTAAGATGTTATCATTGTGGTGAAGTAGGGCACATAAAAAGATATTGTCGAGCCAATGAGAACAATATGGATCAAACGACTGCTGAAGAAGAAGAAGAGTGGGGAAAATGTTTAGTAGCTGAGGCTCGAACAATAGATGATATGGTTTCTATCAACTTTGAAAGAAATTGGATCGAGGATCTAGAATATAATATAGATGATCACGTGGAGAAGCAAGAAACTTATGTTGTTGGCATGAAGCAAGAAATTTTTGAGGATTTTCCCAGTGGTAACAGGGTAGCTGTTATCGAAGAAATCAAAGAGGAAGATCTTGAACATGAAGTATCTGACATTACATGTGCTAATGACGGCCTTTACAAAGAAAGCATTGACGAAGATGTATGGTAAGTTGAAGTCTCTGATCAATCATCAGCCATATCAAGGTCAGTCATTGTCTTAGATCAACTATTGGAAGCAAATGGAGAAAATATTGATCAAATAGATGGAGAAGCCGACCTTGAAGGTCAAATTTCAGGCAAAGCGATAGACGATATAACTTTTGAAAGCTCTAAAGCTGATAAACAAGTTATTGAAGAGCTCGAAAGAAAATCTGATGGTGTGTCCTACTATGGTGCCGAGGCTTTACAAGAAATAGATGACATTATCACCACCGAATCAGATGAAGAGGCTAATACTAATGAAATCTCTCAATATTATGGAGTTGCATCGAAAGAAACGTGTTCTAAAATTTTGAGCATTGGAGTTCCAAACTTGTCCATCATAGATGTATCTCCATATAGTACAACTACAGGGAAGCTAAGAGAAAGGGGGAGTGTAGGAACTTAGCAATGAGATAATTCACATGGCTCATTCGTTAATGGAAAATCTTTATCATTTGATGAAGCAAAATGAGTCCGGAAGAAATTGCTGAGATCTTCACCAGGACGTGGCTCAAAGCTTCGTTTGAGCTCTTCCACGACAAGTGTGGGGTAGTTTCCAAAAAATCACTTTGAGGGGGAGTGTGAAAAATTAAAGTTGATTTTTTGGAGGTACAAAGTATCTTATATATTTAGTAGAACTTTCTAGAATTTTGTAGAGTAATATCTTTGATATTTGTACTTAAGAAAAATCTAGATAGTCTAGAATATAAGATACTTGAGGAAGATATTTGTAGAAAAGGTAAGAACAATCTAGATTCTTAGTATCTAGATCATCCCTACACAACAATAAATAAGGGTGGCATTAGGCATTTTTAGTAACCCAAGAACAACAAATATAAAAGAGTATTTTTCCATAAATAAGTTCTCCTTTCTAATTCCTCTTCCTTAGTTGAATCTTCTGATCTTAGTTAACGATCTTGGGCTAGCAGAAGGTTCCCTGATTATACTTTTCTTCTGCTATTCTCTACAGCGTTGAGTCATTCAACAATCCCGACTAACTTCGCCGAGTGAGCCTGCATGATGAAATTTTGGGAATTTTTTGGAAACTTATAAATTTATTCTTGAAGAGAGAGAAAAAGGGTCTTACAGAGTTTTGGAGAGATTTTTACATACTTTGACGATATTGAACATTCTTGGAGAGGGTTTTGGGCTTGGATATTGCGGTTTTAAGATTTTAGTCTTACTTTTGGCATTGAGCATTGGATATTTTGTCATTTTGATGGAACATCTTTTAGATAACTATTTCTTGCATTTTGTTATGTATGGATATACCCCCTCTCCTTAGGGGTGTGACTATGTAATAGAATACATAATTAGCTTATGGGTATTGTTAATTGCTATATTTAATGTTGCTTTGAAATGGGTTCAGTCATTTATTCATGTTTTCATTTATGAACTGAAGCTGCAATTTTAATTCTAGATTTAGCTCTTGATGTTTGCTTGTGAAAGTTGGGTAGAATAGAATAAATGATTGATAGTTGTATTGGCTTATGTCTTTACAACCCAGCTTGGTAAAATGGGTTAATTTAAGCAATTGCGTTGTTTTGTATTGTGAATCTTGTTGAGGTTTGAAGGAACTCACTTGAAACGTGATAACTGATTGAAAGATAGATGTTACATTTAAAAATCATCCTACCCATTGAGATTCAACGACTTAAAGCAATTGATAATTACCCATTAAGCAAAATTAGTGTTCGATTACTCACACACTCTTAAGGTCCTCTTTATACTTGTTCAAACTCCGTACCATTTATTTTCGTTAACAATTGGTTACTAAACTCTCTTGAATTTGATAATTAAAATCTATAGATTTACATTATGTTACGTGTTATTTCCTTCCATTCTACAAGAAATAAGAACATTTCAATACTCCGTACTTGAATTCTTTACCGTATCACTCCTTGTGGGATCGACCCCAACTCATCATTGGGTTTATATTTGTTAGAGACTGCCTATACTTTGAATTATAAAAGGTGTAGTTGAGCGTTATAAAAAATGGCGCCGCTGCTAAGAGAGTGGTGTTCATAATTCTTTTATTGAAGTGTTTTTGTGAACTAATTTGGTTGTAGTAGAATTTTCTTAAATGTTTGTTGTTTGCTATCAATAGGTGACGAAATTATTATGAATGGGAATAATGAAAGTCGGCATGGACACAAGGATTTGAACGATGTCAATACAGAGCAATTGGGAAGTGTCGGTGCTATTAATTTGCCCCCAACTGTGGGCAACGCTATTTTTCATGTGACCGAAACTATGCTTCAACCGATGAAGGGTTTCTTTGGGGGACTTGCTCATGAATACCCTCATGATCACATTCAGAATTTTGTGGATGTGTGTGGACCATTCTTCTTCAAGAATATCTCTCAAGAGTCAATCCAACTTCATTTGTTTCCATTTTCTCTAATGGGGGAAGCAACGAAGTGTTTGGAGCTACCAAGAGGCTCTATTACTTCTTGGGAATAACTCACAGAGGTGTTTTATGAACGATTCATTCCTCCCTCGAAGATGGTGAACTTAAGGGATATCATTCAAAATTTCAAGCGGATTGATGGTGAACCTATGCATGATATGTGGTTGAGGTTTCAAAAGCTACTTCTCAAATGTCCTACTCATGGATTGCCGTATAATGTGCTCTTTCAATATATCTACCGGAGTCTTGACACTTTCAACAAAGGTGTTGCCGATCAACTTATTAGGGGTGGAAATATAAGACAACTATTTGTCGTGGCTTCGGCATTGCTTGATGAGATGACAAAGATTAACAGGGCATGGCATACAAGGAAGGATAAAGTGTCTCCTCTAAATATTGGGTTGACTAAAGAACAAATGGAAAAAGAATCAAGAGCGTGATGAAAATATGGCTAAAATGATGACCCAAATGGACTTGTTGATGAAATATGTCATGGGATGTGGCTATAAGGTCGTGAACGCGGTTGGTGCTTATAGTGGGATGAGCCCGAATGATGCACAATTTGAATCTATGTGTAATAAAGAGGTTAAATTCTTGTCGAACCAAGAGGGGGGTTCTCGTCTGAGTTATCCAAGGCCGGGCATGAATCAAAGTTGGACCAAAGATCGTGATAGTGATCATTGGAGAGATAGAGAACGAGATTGGCGTGATCAGGGTGCAAAATGGAGAGAACGAGATGGTGATAGAGATGGCTATGTGCCTCTTCATGACCATCCAAATCATAAGGAACCAAATGCCGATCCCGAAAGCTTTCGGGCTGAGGATATGCTAGCCCACATCCTAAAAAAAGTGGAAGGATCGGATAAGGTGCTCAAGGAGATGAAGGGTGATTTCTCCTCTTTGAATCAAACGATGACCTCTCATTCGGTTTTGATAAAACAACTTGAGACCCAAATGGGTCAAATTTCTACTCACTTGAATTCGAGACCAAAAGGGGTTTTCCTAGTGATACCATGGCCAATCCGAAGAATGATAATGCGCAATGCATGGCCATCATGACCCGGAGTGGTAAATTTGTAGAAAATGATGTGTCAAATGATAAAAAAGCAAGTTCAAACAAAGGGAAAGCCATTGTTTTTGAACATGATGCATATGCCGAAGAATTGAACAATGAAGCCTCCAATGAGGTTGATGATGCACTGAATAATGTTGTCTCTGGTGATGCCAACAAGTCAAAAGTTGGGGTTGTGCCTCATTCGGTACCTACAAAGATGCTGCCAAAAGTTAATCCACCATTTCCTCGAACATTGAAGAAGAGGGATGGAGATGCAAAATTCCAAAAAATTCTTTCCGTCTTCAAAAATTCTTTTCATTAATCTTCCTTTGGTGGAGCGTTGTTATAAATGGTGGGGTATGCAAGTTTTATGGAAGAGTGGGTCAGAAAGAAGAGAAGTATGGACTTCGAGACGGTTGAGGTATCCCATAATTGTAGTGCCATTATGTCAAGCAATGTGGTTGTCAAGAAGGATGACCCGGGGGCATTTACTATTCCTTTCACTATCGGGATGTTTCAATTCGCTAAAGCATTATGTGATTTGGGGGCTAGTATAAACTTGATGCCCTATGCCATTTTCAAGCAACTTGGGCTAGGTGAGCCTAAATCTGCCACTATGTGTCTTCTCATGGCCGACCGCTCTATCAAGCGCCCTGTGGGCATTCTTTATGAAATTTTAGTGAAAGTGGACAAATTTATATTTCTGGATAATTTTGTGATCCTCGATTGTGAGATTAATGTCGAGGTCCATATTATTCTTTGTAGGCCATTCTTGGCTACTGACAAATCTCTTATTGATGCGGAAAGTGGTGAATTGAAATTTCAGGTAAATGGTGAGGAAGTTACATTTAATTTTTTCAAATAAATGAAGCAACCAAGTGACCTCCATGTGATATGAGTCATTGACGTGATTGATGAAGCGGTTGCTAGTGTGAGTGAAGTTTCATGTGTTGGTGATTCTTTGGCTGCTGTTCTTTTGAACTATGATGGGGAGGAAATTCAAGATTATGATGAAGTGGTGGCTTATCTATTAGGTTTAGGTTCTTATTCTAAGAGCACTTTGAAACTTGATATTGATTTGAAGAATAGAGAAAGTCCTCCCGAAAAGCCATTTATTGAGGAACCACCAAAGCTCAAATTGAATGTACTTCCACCTCACCTTCGTTATGTGTTCTTGTGAGCCAATAATACTTTGCTCGTGATTATTGCATCGGATTTACTTAGATGGCAAGTGAAAGAACTTGTTAGTGTGTTGAAGAGGTTTATTAAAGCTATTGGGTGGACGATTGCCGACATTGTGGGAATTCCTCTTGGTATTTGTACTCATATGATTCAATTGGCTAGTGATTGTAAGCCAAGTATTGAACATCACAAGAGGTTGAATCCTCTAATAAGTCGTTAAGAAAGAGATCATCAAGTGGCTTGATGTGGGAGTTGTCTACTCTATTGTGGTTATGAAGTGGGTTAGTTCTGTTCAATGTGTTCCAAAGAATGGTTTGATGACCGTGGTCCCTAATGAAAATGAGAGCTTGTGCCAATGCGACCGCTTACCGGTTGGCGTGTATGTATGGATTATCGAAAGTTGAATATGTGGACCGAGAAGGATCATTTTTCAATGCCATTTATGGATCAAATGCTTGATAGAATTGTGGGGCGTGGATGGTATTGCTTCTTAGATGGTTACTTTAGTTATAATCAAATCTCTATTTCACCCAGAAGATCAAGAAAAGACAACCTTTACATGTACCTATGGGACGTTTGGTTTCAAAAGAATGCCTTTTGGATTGTGTAATGCACCGGTGACGTTTCAACGGTGTATGCTCTCTATTTTTGCCGATATGGTAGAAAATTTGATGGAGGCTTTCATGGATGATATTTCAGTTGTGGGTGATACCTTTGAATCATGTCTTGAGCACCTTAGTAAAGTTTTGCAAAGATATGTCAAAACAAACCTTGTTCTTAATTGGGAGAAATGCCATTTCATGGTCAAGAAAGGTATTTGTGTTGGGGCACAAAATTTCGGAAGAAGGTAAAAAATTGATCAAGCTAAAGTTGAAGTTATTGCCAAGTTGCCTCCTCCTATCTCGGTTAAAGGTGCTAGAAGTTTCTTGGGTCAAGTGGGTTTCTATTGGCGATTCATAGAAGATTTCTATAAGATGGCTCACCCTCTTTGCAAGCTACTGGAAAAGGAAAGTGCCTTCGAGTTTGATGAATCTTGTGTCAAGGCATTTTTGTGCTTAAAAGAGAAGCTTGTTTCGGCTCCTATCATTGTTTCTCTGGATTGGAGTGTTCCATTTGAGCGGATGTGTGATGAAAGCGGTGTAGCTTTAGGGGTTGTTCTTGGCCAACACAAGGGAAATTTGTTTCACCCGATCTACTATGAAATCAAGACTTTGAACGTAGCTCAAACGAATTACTCTGCCACTGAGAAAAAGTTGTTAGCCGTAGTGTATGCTTTTGAGAAGTTTAGAGCTTATCTTTTGGGGACTAAGGTGGTGGTACACAACGACCATGCTGAGATCCTTTACTTGATGGCTAAGAAGGACGCAAAGCCAAGGTTGATTCGATGGGTGTTACTGTTGCAAGAGTTTGACTTTCAAGTCAAAGATCGAAAAGAGTATGAGAACCAAGTGACAGACCACTTGTCGAGGATTGAAACGAATGTTGTTGTTTCCAGTGAGAAAGATATTAAAGAAGCCTTTTCCGATGAGTCGTTGATTATTGTGTCAAATGGTACTCTACCTTGGTATGCTGGTTTTGCAAATTATGTGGTGTGTGGGATTCTTCCCAATGGGCTGAATTTTTACCAACGAAAGAGGTTCCTTTTTAATGTGAAGAAGTACTTTTTGGATGAACCTTACCTATTCCTGGAGTGTGCGGACCACATGATTAGAAGGTGTGTTCCAGAAGTTGAGGTAGGTGCTATTCTTGACGCTTGTCATGCGTCACCGATTGGTGGGCACCATAGTGGAGTGTGTACAGTGCTAAGATGCTCCAAAGTGGTTATTATTGGCCAACGTTATATCAAGATGAAAACTCTCTTGTTAAGACATGTGTTCAATGCCAAAAGAAAGGATGCGTTTCTCGAAGGCATGAATTACCTCTTACTCCCATTATAGAGGTAGAGTTGTTTGATGTTTGGGGAATCAATTTCATGGGGCCTTTGGTGAGTTCTTATGGGAACAAATACATTTTGGTAGTTGTAGATTATATCTCCAAATGGGTAGAGGTGGTGGTCTTACCCAATAATGAAGTGGGAAGTGTGGTTCAATTTCTCAAGAGGTACATTTTCACTAGATTTGGCACTCCACGTGCAATCATTAGTGATTGGGGTTCTCATTTTTGTAAATGAATGTTCACATCGTTTCTAAAAAAGTATGAAGTCTAGCATAAGGTTTTTACCCCTTATCATCCGCAAACAAGTGGGCAAGTTGAGGTGTTAAACCAGGAAATAAAAGGAATTTGGCAAAGACCATTAATGCAAATTGAACCAATTTTGGTCCTAGAAGTTAGATGACGCTCTTTGGGCTTATAGAACTGCATTCCAGACCCCTATTGGTATGTCCCCATAACAATTGGTGTTCTGTTAGTCTTGTCATCTACCGGTTGAACTTGAGCATGAAGCGTAGTGGGCCTTGAAGGCAGTGAACTTGAATTGGGAGGATGCGTCGAAGGATAAAGTTGATCAACTCCTGCTTTGGAAGAGTTTAGGCTTAGAGCTTATGAGAGTTCATCCCTTTATAAGGAGAAATTAAAGAAATGGCATGATGCCAAAATCCTTCACCGGGAGTTTGAAGTCGGTGATCTTGTGTTGCTTGATGTGTGGCTAAAAATACATATTTTTAATCACTATTTCCTCACATTTATTATTTATATTTGTCATTTTTGAGCATGAATTTTATGAATTGTGTTAAATGGTATATTGTATTTGTAGGATTAAATTGGTGAAAAATTGACGAAGTTTGGAGCTAAAACGAATTAAAGATGGAAGGTTGAAGAAGAAAATCAAGTAGACAGCTTAATAGATTAAATTTATTAAAATAATATATTTCTATATGTGGTGCAAAAATGAACGCCAATTCAATTTGAATTAGGCTTATGACTGCCACGTGTCAGCAGCGAAGGCCATCTAATTATTTGGAAGGCGGCGGCAACAAAATATTCCAGAAGCAGCAAATACGTTACGAAAATCAATTCCTTTCGAGTTTTGATTTCCTAATTTGTTTGGACTCAGTTTTGATTTCCTAATTTGTTTGGACTCAATTATTTTATTTAGGGTTTCCTACATCTATAAATAGGGCATGAAAATAATTATTTGAAGGGAGCCAAGAACCAAGATACAAGACACAATATAAATTTTCTTCTAGCTTAAGAACTTTGGAAGAGCCGCCGTGGAGGCCGGAGAATTGTGGTTTATTCTTTCTTCTCCTTTATTATTTATTTGTATTCGTGACTAATAAAAAAATAGTTTAGCTATTGTTCTTAACTTTTTATGATTAACACATGCATATTTATTTTAATAAATTTTGATTGTGTTTTTGAGATAATGAGTAGCTAACTTTCATAACTAGGATTGTGGGAACCATAAGCGATTAACAAAATATGAATAATAACTAAGTAATT
>JAJOOS010002187.1:0-30023 GCA_029582725.1 Solanum chiquidenum
TAGTCCCTATTTCCCATTAATTAATGTTGAATGTACTTCCGCGACCGATGAAGTGTGATGACAAGTTTGAAGAGGCTTGTTTGGGGTTCCTTCGGGTTCCTCATTCGCCATGTCACGTCTAGGCCCTAGGCTTGGGTCGTGACAACAAAGCTTGCATGTATTTCTCTTTTGAGAGACTGAGAGTTGCATTTATTCCTTACACCTTTTTTGAAGCTGCTTTGTGAGATCATGGAATTGTTCTTGATGTGAGTGCACTTGAATGCATTTATTGAAACATGTCCTTGCATTAGACAAGAAGCTAAAGTGAACTTGAGCTTGTGTTGAGACTAGCTAATCATCATTTGAAGCTTTTTGATCATGATTTAGGGTAACATACTATTGAGCGTAATCTTGCTATGATGTTTGCATGCTAGCTCTCATTATTGAGCTTAATGTGTTCTTATTTACTTGAGTACAAGCAAAATTTTAAGTTCGGGATGTTGATGAGTGGTAGATTTGCACTCATTTAAGGTCCATTTAGCTCAATAATTAGTGTCTCCAATGCCTAATTTTGTCCTTTTCTAATCAAATAATGATGACTTTCAGCTATGAAGGCAATTGGCCAAGGCAAGGACTGATGTTTGAAAGAATGACCAATAATGCAGAAAGAAGTGAAAAGTGAATATTATAGATCGCCTAACATGAAGGGCAGATCGTCAACTGAGCATGACCTCACCTAAATTGATAGTGTAAAGCACTTTGTGTCTACTTCAGAAAGGTCGGTGAACTCAAGTTTAAAAGGCGATGCGCCGAGTTAGAACGTCGGTCTTGATGCACATCGCCTAAACTAACAGTGTGCAAGGCAAATATTTAAAGCTTGAACGTTGGACTAAGGTGGTATTTGGTAATTCACCGAATGTGAAAGTCTGACTCAATCGAGTTCGCCAACTGAAGTTCAAACACCTGAAGCCAAGTGCATCACAAGGCGAGCTGAGGAGTGAAGGTTAATCGGCCGAGTATGTTTGGCGAGCCCGACTAATGTCACTGAATCAGTCATTAAGTGAATATTTGGGCCATATTTTGGGAAAATATAAATAGCACAAAGGATAGAATTGGTAGAGAGTTTGAAATTTTATTGAATAAACTAGAGAAGAGAGAGCTTTTAGAGAGTTCGAATAGTGTAGAGAATACTTTACCTTTGAAGAACACTGCTCTAGTTTTTGGGGGTTTACAACTTTATACTTGAATTTGACAATTTGAAATTGAATGTATAGTGGGTTTACTCTTTATTGCTTGATTTCATGTTACCCGTGGCTGCTTTCATGAAAGGTATAATTTCTTTAATTTTTGTGATGGGTGGCTAAAACCCCAAGATCTAGGGGTGCTCTATTGGGGTTGGGTGTTGATTTAATGTAGTGGATATTGTGCTATGCTCTGTTTTGTTGTTGTTCATACATGAATTTGGTCTAATTACCATGGGGTTAACTAATGGATTAAGGTTGCAAACTTAATTCCTACTTCTGATCTCTAGTTGATGCTAAAAAAAGATTGATTGGGTTGGGTAATTAGTTCAATACTAGCAATTTAGGTTTGATGTATGTAGTTTGCCTGAAAGAGAGGTTATGGGTCGGAATATAGTTGCCCTATTGTTGAAAGAGAGAATAAAGTAAGGTATTGGGTTGTCTACGAGTGACGTATAGATGAGACCGAAAGGAGATTCTATGCATATATGCTTTGAGATCTAAAGATGATTAACGTCAATGAAAATGACTTAGCCTATTCATGAATGTTCATCACTATAGAGTAGCACAATTACAATTATGTGAGATCAACTTCCAATCCCCGCACCCCTAGATTGCTTATTAACTCTTGATTTTGTTTAACTTTCCATTTTATTGCGAAAATTGATAACCAAAGCTTTATTTTAAGTTGAGGGTACCATCCACCCAATTGTTCTTACTATTAAAAGAGAGCTAAATCAAAGTCCAAATTTATTGATAAGGAATTCTCTATGATACACCATTCCCTGTGGGATTCGACCCCGACTCTTCGTTGGGTTTTTATTGACGACGATGACGCACTCTTTTAATTAATTTTGGAGGGTGCTTTGAGTGTTATCAACCCTCTCAGAACCTGGAAGTCACGAGTACAAAGTTGTCTAATATGATAAATACAAGTCACAAAAGTGGACCACAACAAGCCATCTTAAAGGAAAAAGACAAGCTAACATATGTACAAATGGAGATAGGTTGATCTAGGATGACAAGAGCTCACCCTCATCTCTGATATCCACAAGCTATAAAAGACTGTACGAACAATCACCGTTGGTAGTTGTACTAGGACCTGCATTACAGAAAGATGCATAGTGTAGCATATGTACCAAGACAAGGTACTCAATAGGCATCGTAGACCAACCGATCAAGAAAGGTAAAGACAATCTGATAAGGTATAATCTAGACCTAAACATAGTCCAAAGCGGATAAGAAAAGAAGGCACACGAGCATACGGAAAGTAAATCAAAGTATAGCTAAACTAACCTAACTTGACCCTATAAGTCCAGAAAGTACACTCGTGCACAAGTTTAAGTAAAACTCGCACGGACCCCATAAGCCTGACAGGTACACAAAATAGCTAAGTCTACAAGACAAAAGAGTAATCCAAGTTCCAATCCAAGAACTAGTCAACTCTCAGCCCATATAGCAAGAGTGACAATCGACTCCACTAGTCAACTCCTAACCCTGCTAGCAAGAGTGCCTATCAACCTAGGATGTCCAGCAGTATAATACACTCCTAGGGGCATCAACCACTCAGCTAGCAAGAGTATCTCGGGACGTGTCAACTCCATAGAGGATCTCAGATATTAAGATTGCCTAGCCAACAAGCCCACTCCGAGGGACATCAACCACCCAACTAGCAAGAGTGTCAGAGGTGTATCGACTTCGAAGAGGATCTCAAGTAGTCTCCAATCCAACGTGGATCGACGTCCACCCTCATCGATATCAGAAAAGGCTCAAAACTGGAATAACTCCAATCCCGAGAAAACACACAATCTCGAATAATGCATCGGAGCTGCAGAAATAGGGAGAGGAGACAAAAAGGCTACCAAGCATCGCAAATGCCTAAGCTAAGGCTCATACTATCAGACCCAAGTTTGTTATCCTAGTCTACCAAGATCTAGTCCGTCCGAGTGGCGTCAAAGACATATCAAAGTCACAAGGTGCATGGGTGTAAGGCAACACTAGTATATCCTGGACTAAGGCCAAAATAAACTCCAAAACAAGTAATCACACAAGTAAATCACATAGCATGCTACAACACACATACAACCCTCTACCAACATGTTACTACCCTTGAAATATTGGAAATCAACCCTAAATTGTAGTCTCTAGCAAGAAAAGAAGGAATAATTATGTACATCCCCCCAATTCACACTCATCATCATGATTTTACACATTCATGTTCAATCTAATTAGAAAGCAAGTTGTAGCCTACATGTAGGTTGATCACACGCGCTCTAAATTACAAGGTCGAAGCTTTTCCCTTCCGAACGGCCTCTAAATACTACCACACTATCAAAAATAGGATCACAATGTCAATACCGTCATTTAGACAGCAAAATCACCCAAAACAAAGACAAATCAATTTTTAGTGTCAAACGGGAATTAAGGGATCCATGTTGGAAATTCTGTAAATGTCTTCGTCAAAAGGTCCTAAACCATGTCTTGAACTTGTGTCCCAAAAAAAGAAACAATTCGCGGGTCGAAAATCGGCTAACACAACAACACAATGAAAACTCAACTCAAAGGGAAGGGGCACCAGCTTACTAGGAAAATTAACCTCAAATAGAGTACCACCAACACAATCCAATCACCCTACAATGAGTGCATGGCACTTTGAATCACCCGACCATTATGAGTGCATGGCACTTTGAATTACCCAAATCGGAGCTAAAACGAGGGTGAAATCATGAATATACTAAAAGGGCTAAGGCTACCTCACGACCAGCCTTAAATAGAGAGGCCCGGTCAGAATCACGATCGACCACGCATGAACACAAGGTCAAGTGTGCCAGTCATTCGTGATTGTGAGGACCAGGCACGTGACCGCGACGCCTCAGCTGACAACAAAATGTTTGGCCCTCCAAGCTTCAACGGGGTGCCCAAGATTCATTGGGAACCCTGTGCACACAAACAAACCATGCTACCCCATCGAAAACAGCATTACAGACTCAGTGAAACATCAAAATTCCCATCCGAGGTCATTTCAATAGAAAGTGGGTCCTACACCCAATTTACATTTTAAGCCAAAATCCACAAGGGGCCTTGGAATTAGTTTAGAAGCCTCGGGACCTAAATAAAGGGTCGTTCTAGAATAAACTTGGCATTCCAGAGCCCACGCTGACACAATTCTCATCCAATCTCATTTACTCACAATGTTGACTAAAGTAAAAGTTAGGCTTCAACTTGAAGGTTAAAATGCCTAATCACACCGACTCACACTGAAACCCTCGAAAGTCATGCCAACTACGCTACTAGCCTATAATGACCCTTTTGGAGTTGATGCAATCGTCGAAATTAGATTCTGAGGTCATATTTCTACACTTCTAATTAAAATGATTGTTCAAGGTTCAAAAGCTCCAAAACACTAAAACTCACATAAAATCCATATAAACAACTAGGTGACCAAACTGTCCATCCCAGAAAGTCATAAACGACTTAGGGTTGCTATAGATGAGCTCTAAATGACAAACAAGAGGCATAAACATAGAAATGACCTGAAGGTCATTACACTACAAAGCAAATAGAAATCAAAAATAGGAAAAGGGGAAGAGGGAAGCAATGGTGACTGGGAGCTTTAAGCTACTATTGTCAGTGGTTTGAGGTGGGGTTTTGGCTGTTTTCCGGAGTTGATAATGGTTTTGGTGGCTGAAAAAGAGGGAGAATGGTAAGAAAGAAGGGTTGGTGGTGGTAGTCATAGGTTGGGAAGGTTGTTTTAGTGGTGATTTCGATAGTGGGCTGGTCAGAGTAAAGGGTTTTAGGTGGTGGTTGTTTATGGATGTTGTTTGTTGATCAGAGAGTTGCTGGTAACAACATGAAAGAAGAAGAAAGAGGGGGGGGGGGGTCTTATGATGGTGGGCTGGCGGTGGTTTGGTTTGTTGTTTGACCTGAAAAAAAGGAAAGGGAAAGGGTTAGAGCAGTGATGGGTGACAGAAGGAGATGTAATGGCATCCTGGTGGTGGTTGTCTTTGTTGGTCGGAACTCCGGCGGCTTGTCGAAAACGTAATGAATAATATAAAACCCTTTTTTTGTGAATAAACCATATGAAAAATCTCAACCTTAATCTAAAACATTTTATCCACGACCCCTTAACTTTGTGATCAAACAATTCCTTAAATAGAAAATTGAAAACCACCTTAGTATAATACCATGATCTTAAAACCATGACCATAAAATTATTCATTCTAAACAATACCCCAAAGCTTGTTGTCACGTGTACAAGCCACTAGATACATAAAATGCGGAATGTAATAAGTACAAGTCTCGGTCTTTGTTTCTCAAATAGAATAAAGTATAAATAAAAAGGGAAAAGAGGGCCCGCCAAAGTGACAAGTAGCTACCTCTTCATTTCTTCAACAAGGCTCAAAATCAGAAGAATGAGAAAGAGATCACGCGGGTCCAGACTCAGAATCTACACAAGTGTAGAAGCAATGAGTTAGTACCAATAACACGTTACCCAATAAACAAACTAATAAATAAGGTAACTAGCTAGAAATTGAATACCCCTTACACTCTAACCGAACCTCCTCAAACTATAACCTGCACATAAATAAGCTCAACCTAGCAATTCTACAGTTCACAACTCACGAGGCCCAATATTCATAATCAATAATCAAATGAATCAAGTCAAACTCAAGGTCAAGTCGTTCAATTACACATAACAATTACATCAATCTCAAATAACAAGCAAGTCACGCATAAGCATCAAATGCATCAAGTTACAATAATCAATCTCTTGCCAGAACCATTTCCCATCGGCACAATATCATTACCCAGAACCATTTCCATCGTCTTTATATCAAATCACTAGTTGAAAATGACCTCGGCATCACAACACTCACCGGTAAAGACATCGGCATCATAGCACTTGCCGGTAAAGACCTTGGCATCACAACATTCATCGCCAAATACCTCGGCATCATAAATCATCACATGTCTGATCACGGTGTTCACAATCAATGCAGACAAGCAATATCACATCACACGAAAGAGATAATAATTCATACAATTCAAGTCTACATAAGTGTTTTCAAGCATTTCCCCAATCAATCAACAAGGGTCACAATAAGGCAATTCATATCATCATGTTTAACAAATAGCCTTATTCATTTCAACCCCTTTTTATTCATTTAGATGTATCAAGTGGACAATTTAAACCCTCCACCTCATCCCCATTACTCCCAATACACAAGCAACGAAGGAAGTACACGAATTCTACTACAATATGGGGTTTAGGAGATCACTTGCCTCAAATAAATCAATTAATCACTCCAAGAGTTGAGTCTTCCCCTTACAAATCACTTTCAAAGCCACACAATCTATAATAATCAAGTATTCAATACCCACATAAATTCTCTTGAAAAATGGGTCAATTAACACAAAACCCAATTCCAAAAATAAGGTTTGCATTCAAAATTTTCTACTTGAAAATATTACTCAAGACTTTAGGAACTCAGTATAGAAAACCATTTAGAAAAATGGATCAAAACCACTTTAAAATCACCATTTTACTAATTTCTTGGTTTCTTGAAGATAACCCCAAATTTCTCATTTCAAAGCTTGATTTGAACACATAAATACATAAATAACAATGGGTAAATGAAGATTTAGAGTTAATAATCATTACCCAAAATATTTTCCTCGAAAATCTAGTCCAAATTGCCACCCTAAAGCTCCCAAAACTCAAAATTGGTGCCATGGGGCTTAAACCCCGAAATGACAGGCAAAAATCCTCTCTTATGTCAAAAAAACGACTAGGGTTCTCTTAAGAGAACCTCGCTAAAAACAAGGGTGTCGCAAAAGTGAAGGTCACTTAAGCAATATGCCCTTCTCTTAAGCGAAGGTCGCTTAAGTGATAGGACCTTCGCAAAACCAAGGCCTTCTACACCAGAAAACACAACCACAATTCAAAACATCGAAAGGACCCTTATGGTTTGTTCGGAACCCCATACACACAACCACATATACAAATCAATTCTACTCAACATTTCAAACTCGATGGAACCGTCAAAACATGAATCTGAAGTCTCCTTGACCCGTCATCCATGAAAACCACAAGAAACTAACTCATCACCTAAAAAGGCTAAAATAAGCTCAGGACCTCATTAAAATTAATCAAGACCACTCCTAGGCCTAAAATCATCCCTACAAATCCAACTTAACTCTCAGAATTCCGATCCGAGCTTCAAAACTTCAAATGGTGACCAAAGTCAACTTAAATGCTAAAATTTGACAATTGCAGAGCTTAGGAACTCAAATCCTTAAAAAGTCTGTGAATTGGAAACTGGAAGCTCTCACGTATTATATTCCACATTTTTGAACTAATGGAATTGACAAAATTCCATCCTAACACTCAAAACTCCAAAAGACTCCAAAAACCACTTTCTTAACAACTTAGCCTTCCAAACTCAAAACTTACTAAAATCTCAACATTTACTCAATGTCCAAAACCAACCTTCAAAACTCAAACCAGAAATAATTCGGGGTCAATATCAGGATGGGCAAAATGGTAATTTTCATGAAAACACCAAAAATGACCAACCGGGTCATTATATTATCCACTTTTAAAAACCATGTCCGTCCTCAATCATAAAGCAAAAGAAAGTACTTAGATCCTTGAAGAGATGAGGATATTTGGTATGCATATCCGATTATATCTCCCAAGTTGCCTCACCAACTGAACGATGCTTCCACTGCCTCTTCACTGAAGTGATCTCCTTGGTCCTAAGCTTCCAAACCTACCTATCTAAATAGTTGTAGGCTCCTCCTCAAAAGATAAGTCTGGAGCCAACTCAACTAAATCAAGAGAAAGTACATGGGACTTATCTGACACATACTTTTGAAGCATGGAGACATGGAACACTGGATGAACAACTAACAAGTTGGGTGGCAAGGCCAACTTATAGGCCACCTCTCCAAATGACTTAAAATATTGAAGGGTCCAATGCATCTAGGGCTAAGCTTGCACTTCTTTCCGAACCTCATCACCCTCTTCATAGGTTACACTCGATCCAAACATGATCGCCCTCCATGAACACTAGAGCTAAGACTCTCTAATTTGTATAACTCTTCTATCAACTCTAGGTTATCAACAGTCTACCATGGATCATACGAACCTGCTCCATAGCATCTCTAAGCAAGTCTGTATCTAATGAATCCATCTCAGCTGAATCAAAACATCTTATTGGAGATCTACACCATCTGCCATACAATGCCTCAAAAGGGTCCATCTGAATATTGTAATGATAACTATTGTTATAGGCAAACTCTGATAGGGGTAAATATTAATCCCATCTAGCACCAAAATCAATCACACAAGCTCGGAGCACATCCTCCAACAACTAAATCATCCGCTAAGACTAACTTTCTTAGGATGGAAGGGTGTACTCATATCTAGCTGAGTAATCAGGTCATACTGCAAAGCCATTCAGAAATGGGAAGTGAACAATGATCCTCGATTAGAGACAATAAAAACTGGGACTCCATGCAACCACACAATCTGAATGATATTAAGCTCGACTAACTTCCCTATCGTATACTTCACCCGAACTGGAATGAAATGGGTGGACTTGGTCAGCCTATCAACAACCACTCAAATGAAGTCATAACCACCCACGGTGGTAGGTAGTCCCACAACAAGTCCATAGTAATCCGCTCCTACTTCCAAGTAGGAATATACATCTTCTGAGATATACCTCCAGGCTGTTGGTGCTCACATTTAACCTACGGACAAGTCAAACACCTCAAGACAAAATCTTCAATATCCCTCTTCATACCACACCACCAATAGTGCTGGCTCAGTTCATGATACATCTTTGCCTCACTCGGATGGATGGAATATTCAGAACAATGGGCCTCCTCAAGAATCAGCGTAATCAACTCGCCCACCTTGGGCACATAAATCCTACCTCTAATCCGCAACATACAATCAGAATCAATGACAACCTTCTTGTCTTCCCCTCTCATCACCTTGTCTCAAATGAGACACAACTTTTCATCATCAAACTAACACTCACGAATCTGCTCAACTAAGGAAGAACAAGCCTCAATAAAAGCAATCAAACCACCTATCTGCTTAGAAATCCGCAACCGAACAAGACTATTAGCTAACCTCTAAACATCTCTAGCTAAAGGTCTCTCCTCAACACTGATAGCGGCAAGACTTCCCATACCAAAAGTCTTCATACTTAAAGCATTAGCCACCACATTGGCCTTCCCTAGATGATACAAGATGGTGATGTCATAGTCCTTTAGTAACTCAAGCCATCTACGCTACCTCAAGTTCAAATCCCTATGGCTGAAGATGTACTGAATACTTCGATGGACGGTAAAGACCTCATAATGAACCTTATAAAGATAATGTCGCCATAGCTTAATCACAAACACTATGACTGTCAATTCCAAATCATGGGTAGGGTAATTCCTCTTATGGTTCTTCAACTGCCTAGAAGTATAGGCAATCACCTTACCCTTCTACATCAGGACACCACCTAACCCAACTCCAGAAGCATCTCCATAAATAGTGAAGTGTACACCCTCATCGGGTAGGATCAAAACAGAAGCTGAAGTCAAAAAGGTCTTGAGCTTTTAAAAGTTCTCCTCACACTCATCAGACTACTAGAAGCTCAGACTCTGCTAAGTCAACCTAGTCAAAGGAGATGTAATAGTAGAGAATCTCTAAACAAATTGTCGGTAATTGATATACCGTGAGTTTACGATATTTTTAACGCATTTCACTTAAGAGTTGTGTGTGTCTAGGGTCATTTTGTATTAGAAATAATGTTTTATGTGTTATGTTTGCAGGAAGTAGGCTTGAACACAGTTGAGTGAGATGACAGCTGAAAATATGCAGAAGTAGCCACCCACAGAGGACCTACGGGTCCTCTGACGGTCCATCAATGGGTAGGCATATATAGGAGCATCAGGGAATTCAGACCAAGTGTGGAACTACGAAGCGATCCACGGACCATAGGTTGACTCATGGGCCGTCCTGCATATCCGTCGAATGTGTTTAGAGAGTTAAAGTTCTAGTACCTGATGAAATCCTAAGTGTGGAGCCACGGAAGAAGACCCACGGACAGTAGATCAACCTATAGTCCGTCCTGCAAGTCCGTCGTTGCTGATCTGAGAGTGAAGGTTTCAACCTCTACTGAAAAAGTTCTAAGTGTTGACCAATGGAGGGAACCTACGGACCGTAGGTTGACCCACGGTCGATGGGTCGAGTCATCAATCAAAGATGCGTTCTAGAAGGTTTATTTCCTTATTTTGTTTCCTTTTTGTTTAGGACATGTTTTCCTATAAATAGGGTATGTAAACCTCATTTTTGGGGGTTAGACATTATTGTTTACTTTTAGTTATCGGTATTTTCTTGGGAATTAATTTGCAAACTTTGGCAATTTGATTTCCCAATTTTGGTTTATAAGATTTTTTCTTTGAAATTCAATTGGAGATTTCGGGTTTCTTCTACTCTAAACGTAAGTTCATGAATTCTCTTTATCAAAATATGAATTGTGTTCTTTCAAGCATGAGTAACTAAATCTACAACTAGGGTTGTGGGAACCATGAGCAATTAACAATGTATGAATAATAACGAAGTAATTCTTGAATAGTGTTGATACATGTATTGGTAATTCTTTCAGTTCAAAGTCTTTTTAATGAGTGCACGTGTTAGAACTTTCCTTGTTGCTACTTGCTGGACCAAGGAGGTAGTTAATAAGAAAATAATTATCAACAGAGATTTAGTGTGACACTATCTAATAGTCTAATGTCAATTGGTGCGAGGGTGAAAACTAAGCCATACATTGATGTAATGTCAAATCTGAGGTAAAGGTAAGGGTCAGTAAGGTATACACATATAGCCAGACCAAGGTGCGGGGTGAAATTTCCTATTTGGAGGACCAATCACTTAGGGATACCTATCTTACCAACTCTACATGTAAAACACTAGGAAATGATTACTATTATTAGGATTACCGCGTTAAGAGCTTATGGGAACACATACACCCTAGTTTCTCTCTCATATTGATAGCTCGAAGTTTGAATCTTACCCATTTGTTACTTAAACAATAATCAGTTATTTGCTTACAAACCCCCCCCCCCCTTTATTTACTTATTTCAGAAATAGTTTGACTAAATGAATATAATCGTGAGTTAAGCTTAAGTCTGAACCATATTCCTCGTGGGATCTACCCAAACCTACAAGTTGGGTTCTTTATTTGACGATGACCGCTTATACTTCTTTAGGGAAGTATAATTTGAGCGTATCAAATTTTGGCGCCGTTGCCAAGGAATAAGGCTTTTAGATTAAGTTTAACTACATTATTGAACTTTAGTCAATAATTTCCTAATTTTACATTTTCTTTTGTTTTTGTTATCTACAGGTTTCTACTCTAGTGTATGCCAAGTACACAGAGTCGAGGTGAACCATTGACCCCATACGATCCAGAGTTTAGAAAAACTTTGAGATAGATGAATAATAAAGGGGTCCAAGTCAATCCAATTGGAGAGAATCTAGGTGATGGAGTTGAATTACAGCCTCCTGGCGTTGTTAATGTGCAAGCTCAGGATCATGGTGATAATCTACTTGGTGATGTTTTAAGGGTATAGAATCCATCAGAACTGAGGTTGCATGATAATTACAAGGTCGACTTCAATACAGTCGAATTAGAAGGACCTATTGTTCTCCCTCCTCTACCTCCAGGGAATACATTTGTGGTGACCAGCAGTTTGATGCAGATGCTTACATCAAGGGGGTTGTTTTTTGGTATGGCTTCGGAAAATCCGCATGGGCACATGGCCAAGTTGAGGAGTGCCTGCAAGAGTTGTGTCGGACTATCAGAGTTGGATATGAATGTCATTGCGTTGAGAGTCTTCCCTCTATCATTGATCGGAGATGCTGCGGTGTGGTTTTCTGAGCTTCCGTATAACTCGATTCATACATACTTGTTCCGATGAAGCCAGTGACCGGATGGAGAGTATGCATGGACTACCGCAAATTGAATGCTTGGACAGAAAATGATCATTTTTCGATGTCGTTTATGGATCAGATGCTGGATCACCTTACTGGTAAGGGTTGGTATTGCTTTCTTGATGGGTATTCGGGCTACAATCAGATCTCCATAGCTCCGTAAGACTAAGAGAAGACCACATTCACTTGTCCTTATGGGACTTTCACCTTCAAACAAATGTCATTTGGATTGTGTAATGCTCCATCGACCTTCCAGCGTTGCATGATGACGATATTTTCAGATATTGTGGAGGACACTATTGAGGTATTTATGGATGATTTTTTTGTTGTAGGTGACTCGTTTGATGGATGTTTGATGCATTTGGCTGAGGTACTGCAACGGTGTGAAGAGTGTAATCTTGTGCTCAATTGGGAAAAGTGTCACTTCATGGTGAAAGAGTGGATAGTTCTGGGTCATCGGATTTCTGAGAAGGGTATTGAGGTTGACAGAGCTAAAGTTGAGGTAATAGAAAAGCTTCCACCACCTATCTCTGTAAAAGGTGTTAGAAGTTTTCTTGGGCATGCTTGCTTCTATCGAAGGTTTATCAAGGATTCCTCTAAAGTTGCACACCCATTGTGCAAACTGCTCGAAAATGAGTGTAAGTTTGATTTTGATGATGCTTGTTTGAAAGCATTTGTAGAGTTGAAAGCAAAGCTAGTTTCCGCACCTATCATTATTTCACCGGATTGGGGCCAACCGTTTGAAGTGATGTGTGATGTGAGTGGAGTGGCACTTGGTGTGGTATTGGGAAAGAGGAGAGAGAAGATTCTTCATCTGATTTACTATGCCAGCAAAGCGCTGAATGTGGCTCAAAAGAACTATACGGTGACTGAACAGGAACTCCTTGCTGTGGTTTTTGCATTCGAGAAATTTTGATCCTACTTGCTTGGTATTAAGATCATTGTGCATACTGACCATTCTACATTGAGGTATCTTATGGCTAAAAAGGATGCAAAAACGAGGTTGATCATATGGGTATTGTTGCTGCAAGAGTTTGATTTTGAGGTGAAAGACAGAAAGGGACAAAAAATCAAGTTGTCGATCATTTGTCCAGATTAGATGAGGAAGCTATGCTGAAGCTAGGAGATGAGGCTGAAATTAATGATGCATTTCCAGAAGAACAGGTATTGGCTGCTTCTTGTGATATTATTCCTTGGTTCACAGACTTTGCTAACTACTTGTCAAGTCATCTGGTTCCATCGGATTTGTTATTTCACCAAAGGAAAAAGTTTATGCATGATGTGAAGAAGCTCTTTTGGGATGAGCCTTACTTGTTCTGTATTTATGCTGATGGGATTATTCGTCGATGTGTGTCCGAGGTTGAGATGATGAGTATACTAGAGGTGTGTCATTCATCGCCTGTTGGTGGGCATCATAGTGGTATACGGACTGCTAAAAAAATCTTGCAGTGTGGGTATTACTGGCCTACCATCCACCAAAATGCTCATGATTTCGCCAAGTCTTGTGATCATTGCCAAAGGGAAGGAGGAATTTCAAAGAGGCAAGAGCTACATATGAATCCTATATTGGTGATTGAGTTGTTTGATGTTTGGGGCCTTGACTTCATGGGTCCATTTGTGAGTTCACATGGGATGAAGTATATTCTTGTTGCAGTTGATTATGTGTCAAAATGGGTGGAAGCAATTGCGCTTTCAAACAATGAGGGTAAGAGTGTCACCGCATTCCTGAAAAAGAGTATCTTCTCCAGATTTGGCACACCTAGGGCGATTATCAGCGATGGAGGTTCCCACTTTTGTAATAATTTGTTCAAAGTGTTGCTCGAACAATATAGAGTCCGTCACAATGTAGGTACCCCTTACCATCCACAATCTAATGGGAAAGTTGAAGTGTCCAACAGAGAGACAGAGCAAATTCTTGCAAATACTGTGAACGCCAACAGAACGGACTGGTCAAGAAGGTTTGATGATTCTCTATAGGCCTATCGCACCGCATTCAAGACTCCCATAGGTATGTCCCCCTACCAACTTGTATATGGGAAGTCATGCCATTGGTCGGTAGAGCTAGAGCATAAGGCTATGTGGGCGCTAAAGAAGTTGAATTTGGATTGGGGCGCCACATCGAGTCAAATAGTGAATGACATGAATGAGCTTGATGAGTTTTGCCTAAAAGCATATGAAAGTTCAACCTTGTACAAGGAGAAGATGAAAAAGTATCAAGATCAAAAGATTGAAAAACATGAATTTGTTGTAGGTGATCTAGTGCTTCTATTCAACTCAAGGCTGCGCTTGTTTCCTGACAAGTTCAAGTCCAAGTGCACTGGGCCATTCCGAGTCACTCAAGTATTTCCACATGGAGCGGTCGAGCTCGAGAACAAGGATGAGCAAGGTTCAAAGTGAACGGGCAAAGAATCAAGGTCAACATGGGGAAATCAGAAAGTGTGCAAGAAGTGATTGAGGCCTACTATCTTGATAAAGTCTAAGTAATCAAGGTGTTTGCGACGTGCCGCGACGTTAACTCAAGCGTTGTTTGGGAGGCAACCCAAGATGTACCATCTAGCCAACTATAGGTTTTTCTTTTCGTTTTAGGAGTTTTCTTCATTTATTTTAATTTTTGTAACTCTTTAGATAGGTGTTTTATTTTTTTTGTATTAGTGTTGGCTAGATATAGAATTGGGTTCGTGTCTAAAAAGTGTCCAGAAAATGTAAAAATGGTCCGTTGGTCCATCCACGGATCGTGAATGGCGTCTGTAGACCCCAGGTAAGTGTTTTGAATTTTCTAAGTGTCAGAGTGACCTACGGAGTGGACCTACGGTCCGTAGGTCGATCCACGGACCGTAGACTCGCGAGTCCAAAAACTAGGGTTTGACTTTCCATTTTAAATTCATTCCCCACATTCAAAACTCCCTCCCAACCATTTTTAAACTCTTTCTCTCCCACAATCACTCTCATTTAATCACAATATCCCACAGATCAAGACCCCATTCACTTCCCCAAATCCCAAATCATCCATTTCCCTCCCAAATCACCCATCTCATTCCCCAATGATTCCACAGTCCGGGTTCAGTGTCAAAGGCTTGCAAAGAGGGTCTAGAAGTTTATTGCATCATCACACTCACCCACTTCGATTACTTGAAAGGTAAACGACTTCACCCTTACTTTGAATTCACTGTTCATTGTTTGTATAATGAAGTCACGAAGTTGGTACTTGACCTTGGGTTGTAAAGTTCATGTTTGAATGTTAAATTGTATGCTAGAAACACCATTGGTATGACAGTATGTGAGTGTGTAGTTAGTTGAAACTGAATAATTCAAGTTAATAGGCCGAATTGGAAGTTTTGACTTAGGGTTCATAGGTGTCGGTGTGATAATCTGTGAAATTATGTGAAATTGGAACCATAAGGATGATTAACTACCATATTACTTGTTAAAATGCATGTATAGGCCTAAGTTGTTTAAAGTTGTTGAAAGAAAAGGATTGAAAGAAATGAACCATCTGAAACCTGGCACAGACTGACCCACGAGACCCCATCTACGAACGGTAGGTCATTCTACGAACCGTAGGTCGGATGTGTGGGCCAGTAGCACACCTAGTTTTTACAAAGCGTCAAACCACGGTGTGGACTACGGTCCATCGACAGACCGTTATGCGAATCCGTGGTTCCCACATCAGAGACCCAATTTCGGGACTCTGACCTACGGAGGGGACCCATGGACCGTCGTTCCATCGACGGACCATAGGTACCCACCGTAGATCGACAGTTCAGCTACTGTCCAGATTTTTTTTAGTTTTTGTTTTGATTCGTTTATTGTTCTAAAATTATTCCATGTGTTTTATTTGCTTGTTTTTATACTAACTAAGCTTCCACAGGTACCATGGCCCCCAAGTAAGCTCCAACTTACGCCGCAAAGGGTAAATCGAAATCCGTTGCTCCCTCCCTCAGGCTGATCGATGAGGATACGGATGGGGAGTACGTTCCACCTCCTACCAGGACCTCCCCCACTGCTCCACACACTACACGGAATCGATCCAGGCAGGTGCAATCCAAGGTGGTCACTGCCCCCAGTCTGATGAGGGGGCCATACCAATCGGATCATCAGTTGGCTCTGAGTCCACATCTGGCTCTATCTCTAATGGCATCACCTCCTCGTCTTCTGAGCCTGATAGTACGGGCGACATTCTAGTGCACCACAGTTCTGAGCCTGCACCAGTTGCTAAAGAGCCTAATAGATGGTGTGTGGAGGGACGATACCAGATATACAAAGATGCTCGCATG
Source organism: Solanum chiquidenum (assembly GCA_029582725.1). Classification (NCBI taxonomy): domain Eukaryota; kingdom Viridiplantae; phylum Streptophyta; class Magnoliopsida; order Solanales; family Solanaceae; genus Solanum; species Solanum chiquidenum. The sequence continues at coordinate 16,497 of JAJOOS010002187.1, forward strand.
CTGAATGAGCACGATAAGATGGCTCGATTAGTTACCGAGGAGCGTCGGGCTCTCACAGATAGCCTCCACACCACTCCAGTCATTGAGAAGCTCTTTTGTAGACACAAATGTGAGTGGATGGCACGGCCACTAGGCACGTATAACGAGGAGATAGTGAAGGAGTTTTACGCTTCCTATGTCATCACCATTATAGGGTCCATCTCCAAGCGGGACAAGCCCGCAGCTCAGCCTCCACTTGAGGCTACACTAGTACGGGGTTTTACTGTGGACATCTCCGAGACCACCCTCCACAGGTTTATCTATGTCCCGTACCAGGATCTGCCCATCAATACAGCAGAGTTAGACTATCGCATGGGCATCATTCAAAGTGAGGCGTTTCAGAGGAATGCCGAGCAGTGGGAGTCACTTATTAGGTGGCTAGCACGACATCTTGCCATGGATGGAGAGCGCGCAAAGTGGGTCAGTACTCCAAACCTGGGTATTAGGAAGTCTACCCTAAATTTTACTGCAAAATATTTTGGTTGCTGGTACGAAATAGATTATCCCCCACTCAGGCAGATACTGTGGTCACATGGGACCAAGCGGTGATAGTTGCACCCATGGTGGAAAGACTTGAGGTAGATTTTGTCTGCATACTGATTGCGGAGATCCACGAGAGGGCTTCAAGGCCACCACCACTTTGCCTTTTCCCTGCCTCATCTTCCAGCTTTGAAGGGACTCAGCTGTACTAGTTTGGCACTATGACAGGTTGCTTCAGGCAACCAAGACTCTAGACATCAGCCTAATCCGAGATGACGCCAACCTAGACGCACCTCGCAGAGAGCCACATGTTGAGGTATCACCTCTAGCTGATGATCTTGTCACCGATTTTGCACAGATACAGGCTGCTGACTCCACCCTTCCAGCTACTTCAATAGACACCCAGGCTCCACCGTCTCCGGCCGCCAATCAGGCCCCTAGCTCATCCCGAGCCACTCCCTTTTTCAGTTCCTCCGCCATCCCTTTAGCTTGAGTTCTGAAGCTGGAGACTCAGATGACCACACTGCTATAGCACATTAGGCCATGGGTGCAGCGATCAATTGAGCAGTCTGAGGCTAGGATGAAACAACTAATGGACCAGAAGAATCAGGCCTTTCATAAGCGCCTGGATGCGTTCGAGCTGTGAGTCTTGGAGAGGACGGCCCCGACCATTGATTTATCTACCTTCCAGGCAGAGTTTGTCAGCCTTCGTGTCGATTTGGGTTCCCTCCTAGTCCCTCCCGAGTCTACACCAGAGGCTGCCCCTACAGAGGGGGTTGACACCATGGTGATATCTACCTTATTTGGCGATTCCATGCCGCCACCAGACTCTTCCCGTGCTGTTGGGAAGCACACCTGCACTGGTCGTACTTCTGATGATGTTGAGGCCCATAGATTGAGGAAGAAGGAGCGACAACATACTGAGGAGGCTCGGAGGGCATCCATAGTTTATGAGAAGCTTAGACATCAGCGGGATAGGGAGGTAGGTGTTGGCCCATCCGCCAGAGTGAGAACTACTGAGGGTGCTGAGAGAGTTGATGAGAGAACTGCTAAGAGTAATGGGATAGTTGATGGGAGCGCTACTGATGGTGTTCCAAGTGTTGATCCACCGGGCTCCGAGAAACCGGACCCACCCGCTTCTTGAGTAGTCTTCGGCGCATATACGCCACAGGTTTGCTTCATTCGATCCTTTACTTTTTATTTTTTTGTGCATTGGGGACAATTGCACGTTATTTTGGTGGGGGTGGGGTAAATGGACGGTGAGTGATAGGGTGAAGTCTGAGTAACCCAACTCATAATCCTCTCTTGGGGTTTTCTTGCCTATGTTCTTTTTCCCCAAGAGACTGTTTTAATTTCTATTGAACCGGCATGTGTAGGAATGTATGTGTAGGAGGAAGTAAAAAAATGAAAGAATGATGGCATGAAAAGCATGAAAAATGATCACAGTCCAAAAATGATGAAATGTGCTAGATATGTAGGCTTGATAAGTTGAATGTGCTTGATATCAATGTGACATGATAGGAACCGATTTGACCTCATAACTTAAGCTAAAACTGGAACTGGGTAGTCGAATAATCTGATAATGAAACAATGTGCCAAGTGAGTGTGAGGAAAAGCTTGAATGTTCATACAGTGTGTGCCAATCTAGAACTTACCCCATTGGTCCTGCTAAGATAATCTAGGCTAGAAGTTAGGAAGTGATCATAGGCCCTTGTTCAAATTAGTCCACTTACGCCTAAAATGATCCAACCAAATGAAATCAATATTCCCTTTGATCCAAATTTTTGAGCCTAAGATAGACCATTCCTTTTGATTCACCTAACTCACCTTCCCTAAAATAATTGTTTTGGCCCCGGTCCCTCCTTGGACATGTGCACCTTGACTTAGGCCAAAAGCCTAAGTTGAGGGTGGCTAATTCGAAAAGTTACCTTGATCTTGGTCCTAGTTTGACATCGGATATTGTGCACCTCAACTCATGCTAAACACATAAGTTGAGTTGTGTGTTGAAGAGAGAAACTAAAAGAAAAAGGTGTCACTGTGTGCAAAAGAGGCAAAAAGATGATAAACAAAAGTGCTGAAAGAAATAAAGAAAAAAGAAAGCGAAAGAAAAAAAGGAAAGTGAAAAATAAGAGCCACAAAGTCAAAAGTCACATTTGTGTTGAAAAGAGTCCAGGGAAAGAAAGTAAAAAGAAAGAATGTCAAAAATAGGTTGAGAAAAGAGGCATTAAACCAATGTAATGTCAAGGAAGGTAGAAAGTAACTAAAAAGTATCCTAATGTACCACACATGACCTTGAGACTAAGTTACAAGCTAAGAAAGTCCTATAGTGATCCTAGCAACTAGTTTGGAGAGTCTAAGCAGTGAAAATAAGGGCAAGCCTATGGTATTGATCACTAATTGTACTTGAAGTCACTTCTGAGCGTGAGTGTTGAACGAATCCTAAAAACTTGAAAGTCATATCTCTTGTGAGTGAAAAAGGATTTCTTTTGAAGTGAGGGCTCTAGTTACATTGTTGGAGAATTGATACCTTGGTGATTGTGAATGGTGTATGTTGTGGTGTTTGTTGGTCGATCTATGTCATGTTTTGACCAGTATGAGTTGGTTTGCTGAGTGTAAGAGAAAAGATTTGCACTGGAAAAATGGAATGGATTAAAATGGCCATGTGATTGCTTGAGTTTGTATGTCTGTTTCTACACAAGTGTCGTTTAGAGTTTTAGTGTGTCGCTTGAGTACAAACAACATGTTTAAGTTGAGGGTGTTGATATACCCTGAGTTTACGATATTTTTGATCCATTTCACTTAAGAGTTGTGTGTGTCAAGCGCTATTTTGTATTAGAAATAATGTTTCTTGTGTTATATTCGCAGAAAGTAGGCTTGGACGTGATTGAGTGAGATGAAAACTAAAAATATGCAGAAGTAGCCACCCACGGAGTGACTTATGGACCGTAGGTCCTCTGACGGTCCGTCGATGGGTAGGCGTAGATAGGAGCATCAGGGAATTCTGACTAAGTGTGGAACTACGAAGCGATCCACGGACCGTAGGTCAACCCACGGGCCATCCTGCACATCCATCGAATGTGTTCAGAGAGTTGAAGTTCCAGTACCTGATGAAAATCCTAAGTGTGGAGCCATGGAAGAGGACCCACGGACCGTAGTCAACCTACGGTCCGTCATGTACGTCCTTCGTTGTTGATCTAAGAGTGAAGGTTCTAGCCTCTGCTGAAAAAGTTCCAAGTTTTGACCAACGGACCGTAGGTCGACCCACGGTCCGTAGGTCGAGTCGTCGATCAAAGCCGTGTTCCAGCAAGTTTATTTACTTATTTTGTTTCCTTTTTGTTTAGGACATGTTTTCCTATAAATAGGGTATTTTTTGGGGGTTAGACATTATTGTTTACTTTTAGTTCTTGGGAATTAACTTGCAAACTTTGGCAATTTGATTTCCAAATTTCGGTTTATAAGATTTTCGTTTTGAAATTCAATTGGAGATTTCGGGTTTCTTCTACTCTAAACGTAAGTTCATGAATTCTCTTTATCAAAATATGAATTGTGTTATTCCAAGCATGAGTAACTAAATCCACAACTAGGGTTGTGGGAACCATGAGCAATTAACAATGTATGAATAATGACTAGGTAATTCTTGAATAGTGTTGATGCATGTATTGGTAATTCTTTAGCTTCGAAGTCTTTTTAACGAGTGCACGCGTTAGAACTCGCTTTGTTGCTACTTGCCGGACCAATGAGGTAGTTAATAAGAAAATAATTATCAACAGATATTTAGTGTGATACTATCTAATAGTCTAATGTCAATTGGTGCGAGGGTGAAAACTAATCCATACATTGATGTTATGTCAAATCTGAGGTAAAGTTAAGGGCCAGTAAAGTATACACACGTAACCGGACCAAGGTGCGGGGTGAAATTCTCTATTTGGAGGACCAATCACTTAGGTATACCTATCTTACCAACTTTGCATGTAAAACGCTAGGAAATGATTACTATTATTAGGATTACCACGTTAAGAGCTTATGGGGGAACACATACACCCTAGTTTCTCTCTCATATTTATAACTTAAAGTTTGAATCTTGCCCACTTGTCACTTAAGCAACAATCGGTTATTTGCTTACAACCCCCCCCCCCTTTATTTACTTGTTTCGGAAATAGTTTGACTAAACGAATATAATCGTGAGTTAAGTTTAAGTCTAACCATATTCCTCGTAGAATCGACCCCAACCTACAAGTTGGGTTCTTTATTTGACGACGATCGCTTATACTTCTTCAAGGAAGTGTAATTTGAGTGTATCAGTAATAGCCCGCAAGTCCCACAACTCCATGAATGTTGTAGGGACGTTAGTTAAACCAAATGACATCACAAGAAACTCATAGTTTATATAACAAGTCCTAAAAGTTATCTTAGGGATATCTGAAGCCCTAATCTTTAGCTGATGATAATGGGACCTCAAGTCAGTCTTAGAAAATAGAAATGCACCATGAAGTTGATCAAATAAATCATCAATACGAGGAAGAGGAAACTCGTTCTTCATCGTCACTTTTTTCAATTATCGATAATCGATACACATCCTCATGGACCTATCCTTCTTCCTCACAAACAACACATGAGAACCCACGTAGAAACACTAGGGCGAATGAATCCTTTACTAAAAAAATCTTCTTGCAATTGATCCTTCAATTACCTCAACTCAGCTGGAGCCATACGATAAGGAGGAATGAAGATGGGCTTGGTGCCTGGCTCCAAGTTGATAACAAAATCAATATCCCTATCCGGAGGAACACCTAGAAGATCAGTAGGAAACACATCTAAAAAGTCTCTAACCACGGGCACAAAATCCATGGGAGGTGGCTCACCACTGGTATCTCGAAAAAAAGTCAATACGGACAAACACCCTCTATATACCAATCTCTAAGCTCGAATGAAGGAAATGCCTTTGCTGGGGTAAGAACCACTAGCACTCGTTGATGAGTCCTAGATTTAGACTCATTTAGGGCTTTATTTGTATAGGTTTAGTGTACCCAAATGCTTATTTTGTACCAATAACTGATGTAAAATCCTTGATTTCCAGGTATTTGGATTGCGGAACAAAGCAAGGACACTAATTGTAATAAGGAACGAAGCGAGTTGAAAGAAGGAAGAAAAGAATGTCTGGTGATCGCCAAGTCCATTAGGCGAGTCGTCGAGTGGCCATTTGATCGCCTAAATTTCCAGTGTGCCAATCCCTGAAGGAGAAAGTCAAGTTAGCGAGAGAAAGGAGCAGTCGGTGGATCACCGAGTGGTTCTGCGATGCAGTGTTAGATCGCCCAAAGTTACAGACCTGGAGGACGCTGAAGGCCAATGCAAGAAGGCGATGGAATGGACCAAAGGGCGGATCGCCAAGTTGATCGGTGAGCCCGACTTACAGCACCTAATGACCCTTCGCAACATATTTTTGGCGACTATAAATACGTTTTTGAACATTTAGTTTAGTATCTAATCTTTCATCAAATTTTATTCTGAACATTTAGGAGAGTAATTTTTGAGTTTTGAACTCTGAGTTTTCGAACAAGTTTTCCTTAGCTTTGAAGAATTGAAGTTTTCCATTTTTGAGAAATTGGAAGTGGGTCTTTGAAATTCTTCTATTTGGACCTTTGTAACGACGAAATTAATCTTACCCAAATGATGGAAACACAATTTGGTAACGGTTTTTATCTTTTTATTATGTCTAGCTAAAACCACAATTCTTGGGGTGTGATTATGTGATTATGGACTGATTTAGTTTATGGGTATTGCTAATTGTTAATTTAAATGTTGTTTAGAAGTGATTTCAATCAGTAATTGTGGTTCAATTTAAAGAATTGTAGTTGCAAATGCAGTTCTACCTTCGTGTTTTTGGCTTGCTCGAGAGAGAGGTTTTAAAACCAAGATTACTGAATTGATGGTGTGTGGGTAGTGGGATGTCATGGGTTCAACTCGAGAGAGTGAATCATAAACCCTTTTCCACACATTCAACTCGAGAGAGTGAATGGACTAAGGCGTAGGTTGCTCTTATTTTGCATGCTTGTCGATATTCGAGAGAAATTGACTTGATTCGGGGTAAATTGTTCGAGAGAAAGTTTACCTCGTCTATAGTCTAGCCTATTCACTAATTTACAGCTATTTTCTAACAGTTGCAATTACCCATTTGTCTACATTAGTCTATAATCAAATCACATCCCAAGAACCCATCTCATTTTTGGTATCTTTGTGTTATTTGTTGTTGCTGGGTTGATAATTGAAAACCAAAACCCCCTTATTTGACATTCGTGTCACCCCCTAATTTACATTATGTTTTTATTCGTAAATGTCTATTCCTTTGACTGATTTGAACATATTCGCACTTTACTCTTGAATCTTAAACACGTACCACTCCCTGTGGGATTCGACCCCAACTCATTTAGTTGGGTTATTATACTGATTAACGACCGTTGATGCTTAGAATTGGATGAAGTGTCTTTGAAACGTTATTAATCAAAATGGCGTCGTTGCCGGGGAGTGGTGTTGGTTAAGATTCTTTGGTTAAGTTGAATTTTGTTCTTTTTAGTCATAGTTGAATCTACTTATTTTTAGTTTTGGTTTGTGGGTTGCTGTTTAGGACAGAAGAAAGGAGCATGTCTTGTAGCAACTATGACCAAATGGACCTCTCTCCTTTGAGGACGATGATTCTTAGGGATAACATCCTAAGTTTCAGACAATTGGAGAGCGAGTCAATCTATGAGTTGTGGCTGAGATTTCAATCTCTATTGATGCAATTCCCAACTCATGGAATCTCAGATAAAATGTTGTTGGACTGCTTCTATAGAGGTCTTGGTCCGTAGAACAGAGAAGTGGCTGACCAAATTTCTCTGCGTGGTCTCACACGACTACCCTATGCAATAGCAACCCAACTCCTTGATAACATGGCCAAGACCAACAAGGAGACTGAGAAGGACCAGATTTTGGCCATATTGTTGACTCAACTGAAGCTCGTGGACAAAAAGATTATGGAATTGGAAGTATTAGACAAAAATAAAGACCGGTACATTCCCTCTCATGAGCGTATAAAGCCCAAGGAATATGAGGGTGGACAAATAGAAAAGATACTCTCACTCATTCTCCACAAAGTCGAAGAACACGACAAAGTGTTGAATGAGATAAAAGAGAATGTCTCACTGCTGAATCAGATGACTGCTTTCCATTCCATATATATTTAGCTGCTACAGACCTAAATGGGTCATGTGTTGTCTCGTCTCTATCCCACAAATCAAGATTGAGTGGGGAAGTCATGCCACGACGTTAACTAAGGCACTTCTTGGGAGTTAACCCAAGTGTTTATCGCTTTATTTTTGTTTTAGAAATAATCGTGTGTTGATTTTATAGGTTGAAGTGTAAGATGTGTTTAAAAAGTGCAGGTTGGCGAACCAAAAGTCTAGTCGGTGACTCACCGAAGAGGTTGGCGAGCCCGACTTGGACCGCCGTTGGACTCAAGAAATTTTGAAATTGGAGTCTGTAAAACTTGGAACCCCTCCATACAAAAAAAAGAAAAGAAAAAAAAAGAAGAGAAAAAGAGAAAAAAAATGAAAAAGTTTGAAATAAAGTTGCGAAAGTGCAAAAGAAATGGGGTGTCCGGATTCCATGGAAAGTGAACAAAGGGGTGACTTATGAGCATAAATGAGAATGATGAGGAGAAGAAAAGGAAGTGTTGTTCATATCACATTTCATGAGGATAGCAGCCACTGAGCCTAAATGACCATACCTTTATACTCCCCCCCGTTACAAGCCTTGAAAATACCTTTTTGATCTTGAGTGAGCCGAAGCAAGTGTTGGTTGGAAAATAAGGGCAAACCTATGGGTGGAGTCATGCATGTGTTCATCTTTTTGAGTGTGAGAGTTGTTTGTGATTCCAGAGCTATAAATTGTTGAACCATTGTGTGTGAATATGGAATCATCTTTGTGTGAGGGACATTTGAGTACCTTTGTTGAGCTCGAACTTGCATTTGAAGCAAGTATTGTGAACTTGAGATTCTTTGATAATGGTGAGCCACAACTTGAATCTTTGAATGCACAATTGATCCTTGCATAAGTAAATTGAGTCTTGTTGTGTGCATTCATGATTGAGTCTTGTGTAGCACTGTTTGAGACATCCTTTTTGAACTGTTGAACTTGAGTTTTACTTGAGGACAAGCAAAAGTTAAAGTTGGGGGTGTTGATGAGTCCTAGATTTTGACTCATTTAGGGCTTTATTTGTATAGATTTAGTGTCCCTAAATGCTTATTTTGTGCCAATAACTGATGTAAAATCCTTTGATTTCCATGTTTTTGGATTGAGGAACAAAGCAAGGACACTAATTGCAAAAAGGAACGAAACAAGCTGAAAGAAGAAATAAAAGAGAGGCTGGTGATCGCCAAGTCCATTAGGCGAGTCGCCGAGTGGCCATTTGACCGCCTAAAGTTCCAGTGTACCAAACCCTGAAGAATAAAGTCAAGTTGGCGAGATAAAGGAGCAGTAGACGGATCGCCGAATGGTTCTGCGATGCAGTGTTAGATCACCCAAAGTTACAGAACTGGAGGATGCTGAAGGCCAATGCAAGAAGGCGATGGAATGAACCAAAGGGCCCATCGCCGAGTTGATTGTCGAGCCCGACTTACTGCGCCGAATGGCCTTTCGCAACATATTTTTGGTGACTATAAATACATTTTTGAATATTTAGTTTAGTATCTAATCTTTAATCAAATTTTATTCTGAACATTCAGGAGAGTAATTTTTGAGTTTTGAACTCTGAGTTTTGAGACAAGTTTTCCTTAGCTTTGAAGAATTGAAGTTTTTCATTTTTGAGAAATTGGAAGTGGGTCTTTAAGATTCTTCAATTTGGACCTTTGTAAAGACGAATTTAATCTTACCTAGTTGATGGAAACACAATTTGGTAACGGTTTTTATCTTTTTATGGTGTCTAGTTAAAACCGTAATTCTTGAGGGTGTGATTATGGACTAATTTAGTTTATGGGTATTACTAATTGTTAGTTTAAATGTTATTTAGAAGTGATTTCAATCAATAATTGTGGTTCAATTTAAAGAATTGTAATTGCAAATGCAGTTCTACCTTCGTATTTTTGGCTTGCTCGAGAGAGAGGTTTTAAAACCAAGATTACTGAATTGATGGTGTGTGGGTAGTGGGATGTCATGGGTTCAACTCGAGAGAGTGAATCATAAACCCTTTTCCACACATTCAACTCGAGAGAGTGAATGGACTAAGACGTAGGTTGCTCTTATTTTGCATGCTTGTCGATATTCGAGAGAAATTGACTTGATTCGGGGTAAATTGTTCGAGAGAAAGTTTACCTCGTCTATAGTCTAGCCTATTCACTAATTTACAGCTATTTTCTAACAGTTGAAATTACCCATTTGTCTACATTAGTCTATGATCAAATCACATCCCAAGAACCCGTCTCATTATTGTTATCTTTGTGTTATTTGCTGTTTTTGTAGTTGATAATTGAAAACCAGACCCCTTATTTGACATTCGTGTCACCCCCTGATTTACATTCTGTTTTTATTCGTAAATGTCTATTGCTTTGGCTTATTTGAACATATTCGCACTTTACTCTTGAATCTTAAACACGTAACACTCCCTGTGGGATTTGACGCCAACTCATTTAGTTGGGTTATTATACTGATTAATGACCGTTGACGCTTAGAATTGGATGAAGTGTCTTTGAAACATTATTAATCACTCATCCACTCAACTCTCGGGTCACCCGACATTGTTAAGGTCATAGTCTTAGTATAACAGTCAAGAATAGCACGATGCGGGGAGATCCAATCCATACCCAAAATCACATCAAAGTCTACTATCTTCAAAATGATCAAGTCTACCCAAGTATCATACCTAGCCAAAAAAAATAGATAGGCTTGATACACTCGATCCACCACTAAGGATTCACTCACTGGTGTAGGAACAAGAATAGGCACTAGCATGCAATCAAACATCATATCAAACCTAGCAGCAAAATAGGTAGACACGTATGAGAAAGTAGACCTAGATTAAACAATACAGATGTAGGTCGATGGCAAACTGGAATAATACCTATGATCATAAAATCATAAGTCTCAACCTCAGGCCTCCCAAGAAATGCATAACACTTGCCATCTCAGACACTTACAATCTGAGTAGAACCTCTACCTCCACCATGTGGAGTTGTAGGACTCCTACCAGAAGTCCTACCACCTTTGCCTAACTGAACTCTGCCCTGAACCCTATCGGAGGCACTGAATCCCTAGCTGGAGAAGATGAATAAGAATGTTGGGATCCTGAATGAGTCTGAAGAGGACATTGCCGCATCATATGACCTGGATCCCCACAAGTAAAGCAAGATCTCAACATAGATAATTGTTGTTGCGAATCGGATAAGCTACCCTGGCCACCTCGGCCCGAACCATAAAATCCTCAGGGTGACTAACCATTCTAAGATTCTGGCACAGATGCATGAACCGGCCCACGACTCTAAAAGGTGCCACTACCTCTATATGAACCCTTGCCTCCAGATGAAGCACCAGAAAACTGACCAGAAGAATGAACCCTCTTAGGCCCTCCAAATTCCTATAAAAGCATCAACTTTGCCTCCTTAGTGGTGCTCACAATGGACGGGAAGGAATCCCCCTCTCTTAACACATATGACCTGGTAGGGAAATTCAACCCTCTCACAAACCTGTGAACTCTCTCTGCCTCATCAGGCACAATAGTCATAGCATACCTAGAAAGGTCACAGAATCATGCCTCATACTCAGTCACAGACATACAACCCTATCTCAAGTCCTCAAACCTTAGTCAATCTTTCTCCCTCACGCCCCAAGGAATGAAGTGATCTTGGGAGGCACTAGAGAATATATCATACTTAATCGGAGGAGATCCATCTAGTCTAGACCTCCCAAAAGTCCTCCACCACTCTCTGGCACGTCCATGCAGCTGAAATGCAACAAAAAAACACCACAAGCATCCACCATACCCACTGCCTCAAGCATCTCATCACACAAAATCAAGAATTCATGAGCATCCTCGCTCTTACCACATTGAAACTGGGTGGTTTTATCTTCTGAAACCTCTCATAACACTGCTCCTCAGCTATCGTCAAAATAACATCACGAGTAATTTGATCAGTCATAACTGATGTTGGAACCACTGGTAGCTGACCCACCTGGTCCCGAATACCCAGAGTTTGATATTGACCTAGAGTTTGCGCTCCTAATTGTCACACCCCAACCCTAGGTGAGGCGGACAAGTACTATATGAACACATGCTTTAAAAGTGACCTATGATGAGAAAGTAAACTACTATGCAAATAGATTTACTAATGAGAAGTTTCATATACAATACATGTCGACTAGCTGAACTGATACATGTGACAAGTAAAACTATGAATACATATGATAGCTTTACAATGTCTACTAAGCCTCTACTGGAATCCATGACTATACCACTAGGAAAATATGCATAGTAAAGACTCGGCAAATCCCCGAATCAACCTGGAGCTCACTAGCAACCACTGAGTATCATGTGCTTCTATTGGGGAGATCTATTAGTTGAGTACATGTACCTGCACATGAAATGCAGCGTCCCCAATAAGGGACGTCAGTACGAAAGAATGTACTGAATATGTAAAGGCTTATATACAAGCATATGTAAAATGAGAGCTCAAGTGAAACTAAATACCAATAGATAAGGATTAGAGACCACCTTTGCTTATACTTGTGGAATCATGTATGTTACATTCTTTTCTTTACTTCACTGTACGTTATAATATTTATAAGGCATATGATACAAATGACCAATTGATTAGTGGTAGAAGAGGATGGCCCATGCTAGGCATTTTAACCCCTGGGATGCTGTCCTCATAATTCCACAAATTTGGATCGGCCCATGCTAGGATTCCACCCCTGAGCTGCCACCCTTCTATACCAATTGGGATCGACCCATGCTAGGCATTTACCCCTGAGCTTCCACCCATAATTATACAAATTGCTTCACTTAGATTCTTTAATCTTTTAGATTGTTGTTTTAATGTTCATAATTCTTTTGAGATTGTTCTTTTGATGATCATAACTCTTTTGAGGTTGCTGTTTTGGTGGTCATAATCATTGTTGAGATTTGGAACAATGGACCAGTAGTAGAAGACATACGAATATGAACTTACGATAATGACAATGACGTGGGAAGCAAATGTGACACCAACGTAATATTTAAGAGCTTCTATGACTCAGTAAGCATTTTGAAATCTCAAATTGAAGCACATATCAAGTGAAGACATTTAACATTCAGCCAAGAGATTTGAACTCTATATGATAGATAGATATCCAATACAAGGTATACATGAACGTGGAACCAAGGGAGAATGTGGATAGATTTAACTTAAGGACGGATACATATTCCAATAAGTACATATAAATGTACAATAGAGCAAGTAGGGATCTTGTGAGGTAACATTATAGTCTAACACAATGGGAGCAATAACCAATAAAGGGAACATATGAACATGTGAAAAGATGACATATATGATGGAATAGACAATTGAAGCAAGTTGGCAAGATATGGGCAGATTGTATATCTAACAATAAGCATATGTACCATGTGTAATCTATGATCATTTTGATTTATATAAGGGGAATACGTGCCAAGGGTACTTTGATGATGAAATAAGTTTAAACCTTGCATGATAATACTTGGTAGAGTAAGCACGTACATTTAGTAATAAACTCATATTAGGAGTACTCACTTTGATGCTCTAGGGAGTAGGAACTGCAACTATGGATCAGTCACCACCAAGGGCACTTAGAAAGCTTACTTTGTAATACAAGTGTCGGATTCATGCCAAAGAAATAGGAAATCGAATAGCCTTACATACCTTGCTGCACAACACTGGATATTACAATGAGTTAACCATCTTCCTTTCAGATTATTTATCTACAATGGAGTAAATAATAAAACTAGCATTAGTGTTGATCAACAAG
>JAJOOS010002188.1:0-33623 GCA_029582725.1 Solanum chiquidenum
CCACAAAAGTGGTATATATCAAATTGGCTCACACTCTTCGAAGTTTCCGAAGATCATATCAAGAGATAGCCTTACTTAGTTGATCGGACCAACGGGGATAAAAAATCACAACTTCATGAGGATTATGGGTAATGGATAAAAAAAAGGTTATGTTTGCATCAAGTTTCTTCCAAAGAAGGGTAAGGCTCAAGGGGTGCTCAAGAGAGATTCACACACTCACAAGGTAGGCCACAAAAGTGGTATATATCAAATTGGCTCACACTCTTCGAAGTTTCCGAAGATCATATCAAGAGATAGCCTTACTTAGTTGATCGGACCAACGGGGATAAAAAATCACAACTTCATGAGGATTATGGGTAATGGATAAAAAAAAGGTTATGTTTGCATCAAGTTTCTTCCAAAGAAGGGTAAGGCTCAAGGGGTGCTCAAGAGAGATTCACACACTCACAAGGTAGGCCACAAAAGTGGTATATATCAAATTGGCTCACACTCTTCGAAGTTTCCGAAGATCATATCAAGAGATAGCCTTACTTAGTTGATCGGACCAACGGGGAAAATTATAGGATCTATCATGCATGGTTCAAAGTAAGCTCATCACACTCGGCATTGACACTAAGGTCAAACAAGACTCCACACTTTTGCTAGTGTGCAATGATCATCACAAGAGACTCAATTCGATACTAGGCTAGTCATAAAGAGAAGCAAAGAGTTCACATATTGTCTATGCGACTTCATTTGGCTTCATCGTAGTCGCACATTCATGTTTGTTCGATTGAGAGCACTATTCAAGTCATTGGTATTGATTGAGACCGAGACTTAAATTTTTCAAAAGAACAGCCACATTCAACACATGAGAGGTGGCAAAATTTTCGGACGAGTCAAAATCATTTTTCCAATTTAAAATAAAAGGAGCCACAAGCTCAAACATCCACAAAAATGCAGTATTTAAACAACATCCAAGCTCACAACCCAAATATAAACAAAACATTAATATCAATAGCACACACAAAAGGTGGGCCTCACCCTGCCATAAATAAGAATCATTTGTCCTCAAATGCAAATAACACAAAATCCAAAATGTAAAATAAAGAAAGACAGAGAAGGAGGTAAAGAGGTGATCCTGGCTAATCTGTCGCTCCATCTGTCTAGGCTTCAGTGCCCAAAGTGACTCCAGAAGGACTTGCTCCACTAAATCCAACAACAGGTGCTAAGGAAGCTTGCACAGCAACATCTATCATCATTGCTTCCGTCTCGGTCAGGTCTTTATCTGCAGCTCCCTCAGTCTCCTCATGCATCTCTTCATCAGTCTCTGCTTCAGACTCAGAATCGGTTGTCTTCTCCGCTCTATCCCCATGTCAAGTGGTGGTCTGAGGCATCTCAGGCACGTTTGGAATTTCCACTGTTCCGAAGGCCATGGACACATCGGTGGATGTCAGGTGGTCTACATCTTTTAGCAGCTCAACAATGGCAGCTTTTAAAGCCGTCACCTCCTCTATGGCCCCTTGGTTGTGCTCATACACCGCTATCATGACCTCTAGGGAATCAATGGTAGTGTTCAGAGGTGTCACAACATTAACTAGGGAAATCTGGATCATGCTTGGAATAGAGGCCTGTAGACTGGCAGCCCGACGGTCAGTAGAAATGGCAAGTTGTCCCATCCGGAGTAAGGAAGCCTGGGTGAGTGGAGGTCGAGAAACAACAGCAACAACACTGGGTTTGGGAGACCGTGCAGCAGCAAAAGAACTTGGAGGTACCTCTGCAGGTGATGATTCTGTGTTTACTAACTCTGGCAATGCTGCCTTCTTCCTTTCTTCTTGATCCTTAAGGTACTGGGATTCGATTCTCTGGATATCAGTAGAGGCTGTGGGCATCATTTCCACATCCCTCTTGGCATCCCGATATACCCGAGCTTGTTTGCACAATGTTGTGATCAATACTGGAATGAAAGTGAGTTCTGGCTCTGCCTTGCACACATGAGTATCTCTGAAGCGAAGATTGTACCCAAGTTTATCCGAGTTTCCTCTATGATGCCCCAGTCAAGCTGCCTTAGCAATGTGAATCGACTTATTTTGGGATGGCATGATCGTGTTGCTGATAAAACCGAACCAAAACCTTGCTGCTATGTTTAGTTCTTTCTTTTCAATTGAAACTCCTTCCGCCAACCACTTCAGAGTCTCATCTGAAAATAGTGGGGCTAACCACTCTTTCATCTCATCCAGTTTCTTTGTTCTAATCAAGTGCTAGCAGTGATCCCCAATATTTGTGGACATGCCCAAGACCACGTTGATCGCCTCACTATCACACTTCACCCTCCTGCCTCTAACAACCACATAGTCCACTTCTTTGAAGGCTGCTGCTAGCTACTTTTTCTGGGGTATTAGTGCACTATATGCACTGTAGAACTCTCTTACCTAGTTTGGAATATAAGGGCCATGTGGTTTGGTGAAGATTTGGAACTTATGGTATCTCAGGCACTCCATTATCTCTAGGTGCCTGTCTATAACCCCGTCTATGGACAGCCGTTTTTCCTCCAGAATTGTTCTCAGCCCCTCAACTTTTACTCGATTCATTGACTTAGGCGGAGGACCCTGTACTGGAGGCGCTAATACTATTGCCTGCTCTGGAACTGGAGATGTAGGAGTGGTAGGCTGGGTATTCCTAACCCTGGATGGATCATTCATCTTCTTAGTTCACCGCTCAGGCCTCTGTGCTATTAACATATCATCCTCATTAGAACCCACATCTTTGCTTTCAGATTGGTTGGGGTCATTTCTATAAAAGCCATCACTGTCAGTGCTTGCATCTGATAGTTCAATGGTCTTATCGTTGCCCTTGCCTTTCCCACAAGTTGTGGAAAGTTTAGCAACCTTGCTTCTGGATGCAGCTGCATCCTCGTTGATTTTAATCCCTTTTGTTTTACCTTGGGGTGACCTGCTTTTTCCTGCAACTTTAGATCTAGCCATTTCTGCAAAGAATTTAGAAAGAAGTTAAAACAACTAAATCAAATTCATAGGGACACAATTGAAGATTATCTCACCGAATAGATCGGCGAATCACCGAGTTTCTTTGGCGAGCAGGGTTTTATCCGCCGAAAGATACAGTGCAGTAAAGGTTGGGGTGCAGACAAAGGGCGGTCGAGGAGACTTTCGGCGAGTAGCCGAATGCTTTTGGCGAACGGAGACTTCTCACCAAAAGTTACAGAATCCATCTCAAGTAGCATGAAATTAAAGGCGAGATGGGGTCATTAGGCGAACCACTGAGTGGTTTGGCGAGCTCGACCCAGCTCACCAATTGGCCCATCCCATCATGCCTATTTCCTATATATCTTCTCGACTTCAACCCTGCAACCCCTGAAAGAAAATTAAACTATGAACTATAATAATTAAGTTCAGACCCATAACTCTTAATCATAATAAATACCACGTACGCACAACCCCACAAAATTTGACTCATTTTTACGCGTAACAAAAAGGGGGTACAAAGATCAAGATAAGATAGACATGATTTACAAATCGAATTCAACATTTCAACAACCTAAATCTATCAGAGAGGCCCATCACACATCAATTCAATAAGCCCAATTGCATAAGAGAACACATTATTCAAAATAGCCTCGAGGTTTGGGAAAACCAATATTTTATGCTGATTGAAGTACTTTGAAATGCTAGGAGGCAATGTAATCCAACTCCGAGCACAAATCAACACTAATAATATTCTAACAACGCAAGAAATATAAGTGAGGGAAAGTGAATGAATTAAAATTTTAAAACCTGTGGCCCAAAAAACCATCCAGTTCTTGCCCATTCGGCGACATTAGTCATGATCACCAAACGTCTCAACATTTCGCTGAGTAGTCATTTAACTCACCGAGTTTTACAGGACCTTTAGTTAATGTGGTGTCCAAACGTTGGTCCACGTCGGGGTCACCGACAGGATCGGTGAATCGCTAATAATTTCTTGAGCTCGTCAAGTTTTACAGACTCTGATTTGAATGTCTTGAGTCAAACAACGGATTAGGTCACCACCCTGCACTTTTTCGAACACCTTCCACACTTCAACCTGTACAAACAACACACCATTATTTTACTAGAACATAAATAAAAGCACTAAACCTTGGGTTGCCTCCCAAGTAGCACCTTAGTTAACGTCGTGGCACAACGCAAATCAACACTCAAACTCCATTTTTGGGGTTAGCCATAGTATCACTAGGCAACCCCCTATTTTGTTATGATTGGAGATCGGGTAATGCATGACCCACAAGGTTCTCGAGCAGCTGGAAGACTCTGGAATGAGACCAAATCATTCGCTTCATCCCTTCAATGTTTTCCTTCATTTCTTCCAGCTCTCTATCTTGCTCAGTCACCTTGTGGAGAATTATTGAGAGTATTTCCTCAAAGCATTTAACCTCATGGTTCTTGGGACTTCTTCACTCATGAGGAGGGATATATTTATCCTTCCTCTTGCATAGGACTTCGATCTTCATCATCTTTTTGGCCAATTCATCTATCTGAGTCATTAGGGAGGCCAACACGAAGTCTTTTTCTACATCTTGGTTTGTTTCAGACATTTGTTAAGCACTTGGGCTGCTATCACATATGGCTATTTCTTAATGCCTCCTAGAATGAGTTGGTCGACCAACTTCTTGTTTCCGGGACCAAGACTTCTGTAGAAACAGTCAAGGAGGATTATGTCGGGAATGTCATGAGTTGGGCATTGAGTGATTAGTCTATTAAATCTTTCCCATGACTTGTGGATCTATTCACCTTCCAATTGCTTCAAGGTGAGGATACGCTCCCGGAATATCATTACCTCTAATGGAGGAAACTCTATTAGCTCCCGAGTGCTGCTCGCCATACTCGCTTCCTCTTCTTCGATACAGACAAGAAAAACAAAACTACAAATTAAGTAAGTAAACTATAACTAAGAAGAACAAAAATGTTATTAAACTAAAAATTCTCAAATAACACCACTCCCCGGCAACGACACCATTTTGATGTTTGTGTAATCAAGACACAACTTCCAATACAAGTGTCTATGATCGTGCCATAGTATAATAACCCAACCAAGGGTTGGGGTCGAGTCCCAAGGGAGTGGTGGTGAAAATTAATAGAAAAATAAAATTAAGTTCTAATTAGTCATAGCTAAAAACATTTTCGAATATAAACATCCTAAATCTACGGAGTGACACAAGCATCAGTTATCAATGGAGGTTTTTCACAAGTAAACAAAAACAGAAAAAAACAGTGAAAATAAAGAAAGAAACTAATATGGAGACGGGATTCTTGGGATGTGATAGGAATACGGGATAGGCTAAATCATTGGGTACATGCTTTTGGTAGTAAATTCATTGAATATTTGTGACTAGGCTAGACTATAGTGGCGATAAATTCTCTCTCGAGCAACTTACCCCAAATCAAATGGGTTTCTCTCGGACACCCACTTGCCGCATGAAGAACAACGTCCACCTTAGCCCACTCACTCTCTCGAGCTGAGTGTGTGGGAATGAGACTAAGGTTCACTCTCTTGAGCTGAACCTCATGTTGACCCACTCCTACCGACAATCAATTTAGTAGTCTTAGTTTTACGACCTCTCTCTTGAGCAAGCCGAAAACACAAAGGTTAAATCGTATTTGCAACTACAACTTCATTAAGTTCCACCACAACTACTCAACGAAATCACATCAAAACAACAAATAAACCACCAACAAGAAAGACCTAACAGATAATCTAACGATATTCACAAAATCACACCCCAAGAATTGGGGTTTTAGCTAGACATGCTAAAGAGATAGAAATTTATACCAAAATGGTTTGCATTCAAATGGGTATGAAGATTTAAGTCTCAAAACAAGTCAAGAGTGAAGAATCCACAAGACCCAAGTCCAAAACCTTGGAGTTGAAACCCTTTGAACCTTCAAGTTCTTCAAAACCCTCTCCAAACTTAGAACTCAAAAATAGAAGCAAATTCTCAAAAATATTGTTCAAAGCGAAAAATTCGATACTAAAATAATAATTCTCAATGAGTATTTATAGTTTTCAAAAATTTGTGCTGCAGCGGATCATTCAGTGTCGTTAGTCGAAATCACCGATCAACTCGGTGATCCTCCCTATGGTAGGTTTCATCGTTGTCTTGCTCTATCCTTCAGCATCATCATGTTTGGATCATTGGGTGACATAGTACTGCTTCACAGAATTGCTCGGTGACACTCCAACTACTTCTTTTCTCCGCCGATTTGATCCTTTACTTCAGGGCTCAGCACACTGGAATAAAGGGCAATCTCCAAGCTCATCAGCGACTCGCCAAATGGACTCGGCGATCCTCAGGCCTTCATTTTTTCATTTTTTCAGCCACTTTTGTTCCTTTTTGCTAAATAGTGTCCATGCTTTCCCTCAAACTCTAAATACCTGAAACTTAAGGGTTTTCATCAGATATTGAGACAAAATATGCATTTGAGGACACTAATTCTATCAAAATAGATCCCTAAATGATTTTAATTTGTGGACTCATCAATAACCATCCGTGAATATTACTTAGTTTGAGCCATTGTAGCACACTGTTGCACACTGACTCTGTGTTAAATCTACGAGGGGTTTAACGGAGCATGGTACCTACCATGTCCCGTGGGAGCACCCGTACAATTTACTTATATTTTGTAAAGTTTACTTATTGCACTTTTGTTTCTGTTTCGTCTTTTGATTTCGTAGCCTTTCCCAATGATAGATTGGGTGACATCATTCTTAAGGTAAGGCGTCACGATGTATTTAAACAGGGGAAGTCTGAGTACTCGATAGTGTGTCATTTTACTAATTTTTTTCCTAATGAGTGTTGTGTTTCTCAGGTACTATGTCTCCCCGATGAAAGAACACAACCAAACATTCCTCCCATACTGCATCTCAATTGAAAGACCATAATGCTTCTGAATCTAGTAGTTCGGAGGTACAAATGAATATTACACCTGATGATCATCCACCTTAGGCTACTAGATCCACAACAGCTAGGGCTATCTTCTAGGACACTCCACCCAGTCTGAAGAGAGAGGTAGTAGTTCCAGTAGCAGTGAGGAATCGGAAAGTAAATATGATGCTACTTCAGGAAGCCATTCGGATGATGGGTAGGGAGGCAGTGCAGAGTCTAAAAGCGGCTCTGAGGAAGATGCTATTACTTCTCCACCTGCAGTAATACTAGAGGATAACACAGGAGCTCAGACAGAGATAGGTACAGAAGAGGGGGATGATGAGGTGACTCCAGATGATACAATGGTTCGGTATGTGAGCATCCGTGAATTTGACCCAGTAGTGTGACAACAACTTATTGATTGTTTCAGAGTTATGTGGACGGTAAATAGATAGGAAGATTTCTTTGAAAAGGAAATTGTGAGCAAGTCAGGGGGATTTAGAAAGTGACCGCTCATGCCCGAGACTAGGGTAGTGATGGAAGACATCCAGACATTTCCAGAGATTTACAGACTGTTCCAGATTCACCAATTTGAATGGATGACCAATGTTCCCGGGGAATACACCGGCCATCTACCTCGAGAATTTTATGTTTTCTATGCCTCCATCCTAATGAACATGATTGCGGAAACTGAAACAACAAAGAGAGCACATAAGACACTTGCAACCACATTTGCTCCGTTAGTCACAATCATTATTTGGGGGAAGACTGTGAACATCTCTGAGGAAACAATTAATCGAATGCTACATGGCCCTAAGTATACAACACCAACTTCTATGGGACTATTTAAGGGTAAACACCACGCTGTCACGAGTGAATCAGAGATGGAAGATCCTACTTCACGAGAGCGCGTCATGCTTTGGATTGCCGGGTACATTTCCACAGAAAGAGAAGCAGTAACATGTGTGTCTGATCCTAATGTGCATATTACAAAAGCATCCCTCGCTTCTCCATCCAAGGTCTGGTGGTCAATAGTTCGAGCACGACTACGACCCACAGCAAACGAGAATACACTGTCTCCATCACTGGCATCATTGGTTTCCTGCCTCATGACCAGTTACCTGGTTAATACGGGTCGAATCATCGCCACATAGATGCGAGATAGAGCGCTGAATGAGCTAGCATGTTTGACATTCCCCTATCTGATAAGAAAGTTGTGTTTGAAGGCGAACATTCCTCCAAATAAGTTGGTGGATAAACCGGTGGAGGCATCTAAGATAACTACAACTTTCAAAATTCAGGATGCAAACCATCCTCTTTATGGGAGGAAATCAAGAGCAGCGGGATCATTAGCGGTAGTACCTCATACACCACTAGTTATCCCACAGGTTGCAAAGTAAACTGAGCAGGGTGAGTATTCACAGCCAGCTTCGGGGGCATCATTACCACCACCAGCTTCAGAGTCCCAGGCTGCAGGTACATATATCACTCTTCCCACAACTTTTCTTGAAAACAGCGGCAGATCAGGACCTTCGTCAACCAAATCGTCCACCGGATGCCCCAGCTTATAAAGTACAATGTGTTAGCTGCGGAGAAGAGCATTAAAGATGAAATGAGGAAGGAGCTTGCTATTTTGAAGAACAATATGGATGGCTTGGAGACCTATGTCCAAACACAGTTGCAAGTTGCCGGCTCAAGCAATAATGAAGAATTCAAGAAGCAGTTGGCCGAGATGCGAGCCCAAGTTGCTAAACTAGCTGAAAAGTCGGTACAGGTGCCCACTCTAGTCATGCCAGACTCATTAATGAAGATATTTGATGAGCAGCCTATTCCTCAGTCTCTTGACGATATCTAAGGGGAAATCCCTAAAAGCAAATTCGGCAAGAGAAAGAAAAAAACTGGAGAATCTGATGATGAACTACCGGCTGACATGTCCAGAGAGGAAAGAAAGCAACACAAGAAAGCACGCAGGGCATCAAGGAAGGAAGCTCGCAAAAAAGAAGCACTTGAACAACAACAAAGAGATGTTGTGCTAGCTGGGGCTTCTAGTAGCGAAGCACCTACCCCGGTGAGTGGTAGCCAACCTGATCATGCGCTGAGTTCTGAGAGTGCACCCATTGATAAGGGTGCCAATGATGATTGGGAGACTGGCACCTAGAGCACCGTAGGTATGACCCCTCCTCATAGCCTTGTTTTGATTTTCTTCTTTGACTTTGAGGGCAAAGTCTTTTTGTTTGGGGAAGGGGTGGTGAGAAACCTACCATTCCAGTCGTTAAGATGAATGGAAGTTCACTTTGTGTGTATTATGTGAATAATGTATGGTTTTGTTTTTGTTTTGATAAGAATATGCAGTGTTTGTGTGTTGAGCTATGCAGCAGCCAGTCTGTGAAAAATGAGGACCTTAATCTGAAATTTGACTGTTAGGATCTTTAGATGACATCTTAGATACTTACATGTTGAACATTGTTAGTCTGATAAGTAAATTGGAGAACCAAGAAGTTGGAGAATGTAGTCTTGTGTCATTTGTGTGTGTGAGTGTTGTTTGAAGTCTAACACTAGGAGAAGAAACTAGAACTTGCCTGAGTAGTCTTGCTTAAGTCTGAGAATAACCGGATAGGAAAGGATCAGTAGGCCATTTTTGTAAGCCAGTAAAAAGACAAAAATAAAACAACCAAATAAAAAGCTTATCACTTGAACCCGATTTGAGCCTAAAAATTAGTTTATGTTCTTACCCAGTAAATATCATATCCTTTGGTTTCCGAAGATACAATGTCACAACTCAGGCCAAAAGCCTAAGTTGAGGATGATTGCAATCCGAGTAGAAAGAAGAAGTGAAAAAAAATGTTCAACCAGTGAGCTAAATGCATATAAGAAGAAAAATGTGAAGAAAAGAAAAGAAAAAGAAGAAAATAAAAAGAAAAAGAAAAAGGAAATAATGGCTGTTGGGATGTGCTGAAATGAAGTAAAAGAGGGAATTTCTCTGAAAAGAGTTGTGTGCAAACGAAACTTTGGAAAACCACGGGACTAGTCACTCACAAACTCAAATATCCATTCCCTAGTCTGAGCCTATGTTACAAGCTGATAAAGTCCTACAGTGATCCTATTCCTGGTGTTTGAAAGATAAAGCGTAGAAAACAAGGGAAAGCCGATGGTAGTTTGTTGTTAGTGTTAGAAGTTCTTTGAGAGTGTGAGCGTAGCATTTAGTCCCAATTATCATGAGTGAGGGACTAGTCACTCACTCTCAATGATTGCATTTGAGAGTAGATTGTGTTAGCTGATAATCACAAGCATAAATATGATCGACTGTGAGTAATGAGATGTCATAGATTGATCCTTGCATGTTAGATTCATGGTTTTGGATACAAATTATGTTTGCGATGGTTGCTGCGTGGGTTCAAAAGGGTTTGAATAATTTGAGGACCGAATGTGTTGCTTTCTCATCACTTGAGGACAAGTAATGGTTCTAAGTTGAGGGTGTTGATGTTCCGTGAAATCTTGGCACATTTTATGCTTGAAAACTAAGGATAAATACTAGAATTGAGTGTATTTTTGTATGTTTTGATGTGTTTGTTGAATGTGTAGACAAATTCTTTCCTGTGTGGAAAATTGGAAAAAGAAGCAGAAGATGTGGGTGATCAAGTGAAGACCATGAGCACCTAGACGGGTCGTGGTCCTTGTCACAAACCGTGGTGCAAGTCGTGAAGCATTTCCTGTATGAAGGCTTGGAGGAGTTGAGATGAAGTTGGACCATGTAAAGACCACGACCAACCTCACGGACCATGGTCCTCATAACGGTCTGTGGTGCCAGTCGTGAAGGTGAACCAGTGGATAGGCAAAGAAAAGTTGAAAAAGGAATTGACCAAGTGAAGACCACAGACATCTACACGAACCGTGGTCAATGTCACGAGTCGTGATGGTGTCCGTGGTGAATGATATACTGAAGGGGCATTAGAAAGTTGAAGAGAGAATTGATCAAGTGAAGACCACGGATAACTACACGGACCGTGGTCATTGTCACGAGTCGTGGTAGTGTTCGTGGTGATGACACAGTGTACAGGTCTTGAAGAACCTGTTTTGGAGGAATCCAAGTGAAGACCACAAAGGGCTTCACAGACCGTGAAGCCCTTGACGGGTCGTAGGAGCAGGCATGATAGGTTCGACAGTTCAGTCCTACTTCGAGTAGGACTCTTTTTAAAACACATTATTTGAATTAATTAGGTCATTTTTTTTATGTTTTATCTTATCTTACCTTGAACGACGAACAAGTTTCCTATATTCTCAGTTAGTGATTTTTGATTTTGAACATTGAATTAAGTTCAAAGTTTGGATTTCTGATTCTTGAATTATCGAAGTGGCTTGTTGATTTGCTTATTCTCGTAAGTACTTTCTAAACATGTTTTCGTTTGATATTTCTAAATATTTACGTGAAATCATGAGTGGCTAAATACCACAACTGGGGTTGTGGGATCCATGACGAAATTCTAATTGTAATTTCGTAAAACAAGTAAAAGACGATTTATGTTTATAAATTGTAATTTAGCTTTCATGATTCATGTATTCTGATGAGTGAACGCATTAGAGTGAGCATGTATCTGTCATCTGTTCGAGAGAAAAATGATAATTAGGAAAAATTTAAATTAAACTGACAAAATGAAGTCAAGGTTTAAGTTCGAGAGAAAAGAACCTTAACACCATTATAGGCAAGGGTGAATCGTGTAACACTCTAGGACTGAAAGGACTTAGGTGAAGATTATCTGAGTAGACTGAGAAATGTCAGATATAGCTAACTCACATGTATTTTGTAGAGGTAAATTGCATGAAACTCAACTACGGAATAACATTAGACGCAACGTTATGGGGAACACAATCCTAGTTTCAGTTAATTATTGAAACAACTTCGAAACTTATATTTTGTCAATTTTCGACTTAGACTGTAGTCTGCAACTTTGGTTACCAAAGCGTTAACGCTAAACCCAATTTTACTTTCCATAATTGTTTATTTAGGAAATAATAACGACATTTGAGTAAAACACGATAGTGACATAATTTCTGTAGAGAAAATCTCTGTGGGATCGACATCAACTCAAGTTGAGTTCTATAAATTGACTTCGACCGTTTATATCTCTTAATTGAGGTGTAAGTTTGGACGAATCAAATATCATGACGAATAAGAGAACAAAATGTTACTTCTTTTCGTAACTCCCCGATAATGGCCAAATATTACGTAAATGCCCCAAAATGGCCGCAAAATCAAGCAACACACATAAACAATAAAAAAAATGCCTCAAAAAAGTTTCAACTTGCACCAATGACCTTAGAATATCGTGACGAATAAGAGAACAAAATTGTACTTCTTTTTGTAACTGCCTGAAAATGGCCGAATATTACAAAAAATGCCCCCAAATGGCAGAAAAATGAAGTAACCCACCTAAACAATACAAAAAACGCCTCAAACAAATTTTGACTTGCACTAATGACCTTAGAATATCCTGACGAATAAGAGAACACAACTTTACTTCTTTTCATAATTGCCTGAATATGGCCGAATATTACGTAAATGCCCCCAAAATGGCAGAAAAATTAAGAAACACACATAAACAATACCAAAAACACCTCAATTTTTTTTTACTTGCACCAATGACCTTAGAATATCGTGACGAATAAAAGAACAAAACTTTACTTTTTCGTAAGTGCCTGAAAATGGCCTAATATTACATAAATTCACCAAAATGATCGAAAAATCAAGAAACACACATAAACAATACAAAAAAATGCCTCAATTTTTTTTAACTTGCACAATGACCATAGAATATCGTGACAAATAAGAGAAAAAAACTATACTTCTTTTCTTAACTGCCCGAAAATGGCCGAATATTACGTACATGCCCCAAAATGGCCAAAACACACATAAACAATACAAAAAATGCTTCAAATATTTTTTGACTTGCACCAATGACCTTAGAATATCGTGACGAATAAGAGAACAAAACTTTACTTCTTTTCATAACTGCCCGAAATTGGCTGATTATTACGTAAATGCCACAAAATTGTCAAAAAATCAAGAAACACACATAAACAATATAAAAAACGACTCAAAAGAATTTGGACTTGCACTAATGACATTAAAAATATCGTGACGAATAAGAGAACAAAACTTTACTTCTTTTCGTAACTGCACCAAAATGACCGAATATTACGTAAATGCCTCAAAATGACCGAAAAATCAAGAAACACCCACAAACAATACAAAAAAACACCTCAAAATTTTTTTGACTTGCACCAATGACCTTAGAATATCGTGATAAATAAAAGAACAAAACTTTATTTCTTTTCGTAACTGCCCGAAAATGGCCGAATATTATGTGAATACCCCAAAATAGCCAAAAAATAAAGAAACACACATAAACAACACAAAAAATGCCTCAAATTTTTTTTGACTTGCACCAATGACCTTAAAATATCGTGACGAATAAGAGAACAAAATTGTACTTCTTTTCGTAATCGATCGAAAATGGCAGAATATTACGTAAATTGCCCAAAATGCACGAAAAATCAAGAAACACACTTAAACAATTCAAAAACGTCTCAAGTTTTTTTTGACGTGCACCAATGACATTAAAAAATCATGAAGAATAAGAGAACAAAACTTTACTTCTTTTCGCAACTGCTTGAAAATGGCTGAATAATACATAAATGCCCAAAATGGCTGAAAAATCAAGAAACACACAGAAGCAATACAAAAAGCACCTCAAAAAAATTTCGACTTGCACCAATGACCTTAGAATATCGTGAGGAATAACAGAACAAAATTTTACTTTTTTTCGTAACTGCCAGAAAATGATCAAATATTATTTAAATGCCCCAAAATGACCAAAAAATCAAGAAACACATATAAATAATACAAAAAATGCCTGAATAAAATTTCAACTTGCACCAATGACCTTAGAATATTGTAACGAATAAGTGAACAAAAGTTTACTTCTTTTTGTAACAGCCCGAAAATGGCTGAATATTACGTAAATACCCCAAAATGGCTAAAAAAATCAAGAAACACACATAAACAATATAAAAAATGCCTCAATTTTTTTTTGACTTGCACCAATGACCTTACAATATCGTGACGAATAACATAACCAAAACTTTGCTTCTTTTCATAACTGCCCGAAAATGTCCGATTATTACGTAAATGCCCCAAAATGGATGAAAAATCAAGAAGCACACAAAACAATACAAAAAATGTCTCAAAAAATTTTCGACTTGCACCAATGACCTTAGAATATCGTGACGAATAAGAGAACAAAGCTTTACTTATTTTTGTAACTGCCCAAAAATGGCCGAATATTACGTAAATGCCCTAAATCGGCCAAAAAATCAAGAAACACACATAAACAATACAAAAAACGCCTCAAATTTTTTTGACTTGCACCAATGACTTTAGAATATCGTGACGAATAAGAGAACAAAACTTTACTTCTTTTGGTAACTGCCCAAAAAAGGCCGAATATTATGTAAATGACCCAAAATAACTAAAAAATCAAGAAACACACATAGACAATACAAAAAAACCTCAATTTTTTTTTACTTTCACCAATGACCTTATAATATTGTGACAAATAAGAGAATAAAACTTTACTTCTTTTTGTAACTTCCCGAAAATGGCCAAATATTACGTAAATTCCCCAAAATGGCCAAAAAATCAAGGAACACACATAAACAATACAAAAACTACCTCATTTTTTTTTTGAGTTGCACTAATGACCTTACCATATCGTGACGAATAGTAGAACAAAACTTTACTTTTTTCGTAACTACCTGAAAATGACCGAATTTTACAGAAATGCCTCAAAATGGCTAAAAAATCAGGAAACACTCATAAACAATACAAAAAATGCCTCAAAAATTTTCAAATTGCACTTATGACCTTAGCATATCGTGACGAATAACAGAACAAAACTTTACTTTTTTTTGTAACTGCCCAAAAATGGCCGAATATTAGTAAATACTCCAAAATGGTCAAAAAATCAAGAAACACTCATAAACAATACAAAAAAAATGCCTCAATTTTTTTTGACTTGCACCAATGACGTTAGAATATCTTGACGAATAAGTGAACAAAACTTTACTTCTTTTCGTAACTGCCCGAAATTGGCCGAATATTACGTAAATGCCCAAAATAGCCGAAAAATCAAGAAACACACATAAACAATACAAAAAAAGCCTCAAACAAATTTTGACTTGTACCAATGACCTTAAAATATCGTGATGATTAATAGAACAAAGCCTTACTTCTCTTCGTAACTGCCCGAAATTGGCCGAATATTACGTAAATGCCCTAAAATGGCCGAAAAATCAAGAAATACACATAAACAATACAAAAAATGCCTCAAAAAAATTTCGACCTTCACCATTGACCTTAGAATATCATGACAAATTACAGAACTAAGTTGTACTTCTTTTCGTAACTTCCCAGAAATGGCCGATTATTACGTAAATGCCTCAAAAGGGCCGAAAAATCAAGAAACACACATAAACAATACAAAAAATGACTCAAATTTTTTTCGACTTGCACCAATGACCTTAGAATATCGTGACGAATAAGAGAACAAAATTTTACTTCTTTTCGTAACTTTCTGAAAATGGCCGAATATTACGTAAATGCCCCAAAATGACCGAAAAATCAAGAAACTCACATAAACAATACAAAAAATGCCTCATTTTTTTTGACTTGCACCAATGACCTTAGAATATCGTGACGAATAAGAAAACAAAACTTTACTTCTTTTCATAACTGCTCGAAAAAGGCCAAATATTACGTAAATACCCTATAATGGCCGAAAAATCAAGAAACACACATAAACAATACAAAAAACGCCTCTAAATTTTTTTGACTTTCACCAATGACCTTAGAATATCGTGACGAATAAGAGAACAAAACTTTACTTCTTTTCGTTACTGCCTGAAAATGGCCGAATATTACGTAAATTCCCCAAAATGGCAAAAAAAATCAAGAAACACACATAAATAATTAAAAAAAACACCTCAATTTCTTTTTAATTTGCACTAATGACCTTAGAATTTCGTGAAGAATAATACAATAAGACTTTACTTCTTTGCGTCACTGCCCGGAAATGGTCGAATATTACGAAAATTCCCCAAAATGACTGAAAAATCAAGAAACACTCATAAACAATACAAAAAATGCCTTAATTTTTTTTTGACTTGCACCAATGACCTTAGAATATCGTGACGAATAAGAGAACAAAGCTTTAATTCTTTTCGTAACTCTCCGAAAATGGCCGAATATTACGTAAATGCTCCAAGATGGCCGAAAAAAATCAAGAAACACACATAAACAATACAAAAAATGCCTCAAAAAAATTTCAACTTACACCAATGACCTTAGAATATCGTGACTAATAAGAGAATAAAACTTTACTTCTTTTCGTAACTATCCAAAAATGGCCAAATATTACATAAATGCCCTAAACTGACTGAAAAATCAAGAAACACACATAAACTATACAAAAAACCTCAAAAAAATTTCAACTTGCACCAAGGACCTTAGAATATCGTGATGAATAACAGAAGAAAACTTTACTTCTTTTTGTTACTGCCCGAAAATGGCCGAATATTACGTAAATGCCTCAAAACAGCCAAAAAAAAAAGAAACACACATAAACAACACAAAACATGCTTCAATTTTTTTTGACTTGCATCAATGACCTTAGAATATCGTGACGAATAACAGAACAAAACTTTACTTCTTTTTGTAACTCCCGAAAATGGACGAATATTACGTAAAGTTCCCCAAAATTACCGAAAAATTAAGAAACACACATAAACAATACAAAAAAAATGCCTCAAATTTTTTGACTTGCACTAATGACCTTAGAATATCTTGACGAATAAGAGAACAAAACTTTACTTCTTTTTGTAACTTCCCAACAATGGCCGAATATTACGTAAATATCGAAAATGGCCAAAAAATCAAGAACCACACATAAACAATATAAAAACGCCTCAAATAATTTCGACTTGCACCAATGTGTAACAACCGGAAAACTAGTAGGTGAAACTAGAGCCTTATTTGAGAGTTTTGGAGTTTGATGTGTGGTTTAGAATTGTAAAATAGCTTCCCGAACTTAGGATGAGGGGTTTAGGGGTTAAACATTAAGGTACGATCCCCCAAGGACCAACCAAGGGTCTTTGAGGAGGACCCTAAAGCCTAACCCCAAAGCTTCCCCAAAACTGCCCAAAAAGGGCCACCTACGGATGTCACCTACTACCAGTAAGTGGACCCACGCCCCGTAAGTGGGGGTCGTGGGTCAAGCCCTCAAAGTCACATTGCAGGTCTTGACCTATGGACCTCCAGGACGGCCAGTAGGCCCATCCATAGACCGTAGGTCCCAGGTATAGGTTATGTCTGCAATTCTGCCTAAGTCTCGGCCAAGGGAGGGGTAAATTAGGTAATTCCTTTTGAGGTTAGTTTGAAGTAAAGTCGTTTTATATTGTTTATTTAGACCTATATAATTACTTTTAAGCCTTTAACTACCTCATATATTTCATAAACCTAAACTACCCAAATCATAACCAATTTAACCCTCTCCAAAATCTTCTCTCTAAAACTCCATAGAAGAAGAAAAAGAAGATCAAATTAGGGCTTGAAGAAGGGGGCTTTTTCACATGATTTTGGTTAGATTTCTTCATCTAAGGTATGGTAGTCTTGATTCATGGAAAGCTTTCTTCCATGGAGTCCTCAAACTTTCAATTTCAAAGAAGAAAATTCTCCAAAACCTAGGGTTTCCACTCCAAGTCATGGATTCTTTCTAAAAACATTTTCAATGTTTTAATTATCATATATTATGATTGAATTGCTGTTTTATGGTGGTTTTATGATAAACTCTCCCGTGATTCCATGAATTCCCCATAACCCTAATTTATGACTTTGTGATGTGGGTGAATTGTAGTAAGATGAATACTATGCAATTGTTCTTGTAGTAGTTTAATTACTTGAATCATGTTATTATACATGCCTACGTGTAGTAATTCTAGGTGTGTTGGTGAATTATGATTCATGGTCCTTGATAGGAAAATTGTGAGATTTTGTATAATCATGATGTTTGTGTACATGCCTTGTGAATACTTTGAAAGTAATGTGATCATGACTATAATGTAATTATTGTATTGTTGAAAGGCTATTCTCAATTATACACTTGTGAATGATGATATCATATTGTAAAGGGTTTTCTCAATGTATAATATACCTTGAATTGGTAGGCTTAGGGCATCCTCTTCATGTGTAATTAAAAGTGATCTTGATTGATATACCTTGAATTGGTAGGCTTAATGCATCCTCTTCTTGCGTAACTAAAAGTATCTTGACTTAATGAACCTTGAATCGGTAGGCCAATGGCATCCCTTTCATAAATGACTAATGGAGTATTCTAGGCTTTGTCTTGAATCGGTAGACCAATGGTATCCCTTTCATAATGAGTCCATGAACTACTATAATGATGAGCCTTGAATCGGTAAACCAAATGGTAGCCCTTTCATGAGGATTCAATGAGCTATTCTAATGATGTACCTTGAATCGGTAGGCCAATGGCATCCCTTTCATGTGCGTAATAATGTACCTTGGGTCGATAGGCCAATGACATCCCTCTCATGTGTAATAATGTTAAAACAGAATTAACTACTCTATGGGAATTTAATGCTTAGCACCGAGTGGATATTGTGAGGTGGAGGCTCTCCCTATGTTAGGCCGAGTTTCTAGCAACGACCTCCTTATCCCATAATTATGTACCCGCATAGGTTATTAGCTAGTGGATTCACCTAAGCTAAATTGCCGGTTCTACCTTAGACAAGTAGACCAACCCTTTATGGTGTGGGATAGACACCAGATTCCATGATTTGCTCACATAGTCTATGTTGGTTAGGTCTTTTCCCATCATGTGATTTATGTGCTATGGTTACTCAAGGAGTTATATGAAGTGTGGGTGGGGCTATGGGAGTTCATCCATGCATTTCACGAGTAGGTGATACGCTAAAATTACACCTCCCTAAATAAGTATAAGCGGTCATTGTCAAATAAAGAACCCAACTTGTAGGTTGGGGTGGATCCCACGAGGAATATTATTTAGACTTAAACTTAACTCACTATTATATTCGTTTAGTCAACTTATTTCCGAAACAAGTAAGTAAAGAGGGGATTTGTGTAACAAATAACTGGTTGTCGTTTAAGTAACAAGTGAGCAAGATTAGAACTTTGTTGTTATCAATGAGAGAGAGAAACTAGGGTGTATGTGTTCCCCATAAGCCCATAATGCGGTAATCCTAATAATAGTAATTTTTTTCTAGTGTATCACATGCAAAGTTGGTAAGATAGGTATCCCTAAGTGATTGGTCCTCCAAGTAGGGCATTTCACTCAGCACCTTGGTCCGGCTACGTGTGTATAATTTACTAACCCTTACCTTTACCTGAGATTAGACATCACATCAATGTATGGCTTAGTTTTCACCCTTGCACCAATTAACATTAGACTATTAGATAGTATCACACTAAATCTCTATTGATAATTATTTTCTTATTAACTACCTCCTTGGTCCGGCAAGTAGCAACAAGGCGAGTTCTAACGTTGGCCACCGTTAAAAAGACTTCTAAGCGAAAGAATCACCAATGCATGCATCAACTCTATTCAAGAGTTACTTAGTTGTTATTCATACGTTGTTAATCGCTCATAGTTCCCACAACCCTAGTTGTGGATTTAGTTACTCATGCTTGAAAGAACACAATTCATATTTTGATAAAAAAAATTCATGAACTTACATTTAGAGTAGAAGAAACCCAAAATCTCCAGTTGAAATTCAAAGCAAAAATCTTACAAACCGCAATCCGGAAATCAAACTACCAAAGTTTGCAAGTTAATTCCCAAGAAAATATCAAGAACTAAAAGTAAACAATAATATTTAACCCCCAAAAATGAGGTTTACATGCCCTATTTATAGAAAAACATGTCCTAAACAAAAAGGAAACAAAATAAAGAAATAAACTTTCTGGACGCGGCTTTGATCGATAACTCGGTCTACGGACCGTGGGTCGACCTACGGTCCGTAGGTCCCCTCCGTTGGTCAACACTTAGACTTTTTCTTGCAGAGAGGCTGGAACCTTCACTTTCTGATACAAACGACGGACGTGCAGAACAGACCGTAGGTTGACCTACGGTCCTTAGGTCCTCTTTCGTGGCTCCACACTTAGGAATTTCATCAGGCACTAGAACTTCAACTTCTCTGAACCATTCGACGGATGTGCAGGACGACCCGTGGGTCGACCTACGATCCGTCACTTGCATCTGTAGCTCCACACTTAGTCAGACTTCCCTGATGCTCCATCTATGCCACCTATCGACGGACCGTGATTGGACCTACGGTCCATAGGTCACCTCCGTGGGTGGCTCCTTCTGCAGATTTTCAGCTGTCATCTTACACTTCCACGTCCAAGCCTATTTCTTGCAAAATATAACACAAAAACATTAATTCCTAATACAATATAGCCCTAGACACACACGACTCTTAAGTGAAGTGTATCAATAATATCGTAAACTCACGGTATATCAACACCGTCAACTTAAACTCGTTGTTTGTCCTCAAGTACGCACTAAACTCCAAATGACACTTGTGTAGAAGCAGACATACAAACTCAAGCAATCACATGGCTATTCAATCCATTACATTTTCTCAGTGCAAATCTTTTTTCTTAGTCTCAACAAGCTAACTCATGTGGATCAAGATATGACAAAGATCGACCAATAGACACCCCGACATACACTTTTCACAATCACCAAGGTAGCAACTTTCTGACAATGTAACTAGTGCCCTCACTTCAAACGAAATCCTTTTAACACAGAAGATATGAATTTTAGAATTTTAGGATTTATTCAACACTCATGCTTAGAAGTGACTTCAAATACAGTTAGTTCTCAATACCATAGGCTTGCCCCTTATTTTCATTGCTTAGACTCTCCAAACTAGTTGCTAGGATCATTATAGGACTTTCTTAGCTTGTACCGTAGGCTCATGGTCAGGTGTGGTACATTTGGGTATTTTTTGGTGACTTTCTGCCCTCCTTGACATTACATTGGCTTTTTACCTCTTTCTCGACCTATTTTTGGCATCCTTTCATTTTGCTTTCTTTCCCTTAACTCTTTTCAATATGGATGTGACTTTTGACTTTGTGACTCTTATTTATCACTTTCTTCTTTTTCTTTCACTTTATTTTTTTTTATTTCTTTCAGCACTTTTACTTATCATCTTTTTGCCTCTTTTGCACGAAGTCACATTTTTTTTTTCTCTTTTCAACACAAAATTTTTTTCATACCCTTTTTCTTTCGGTTTCCTCTTTCATAGCAACCCTCAACTTATGTATTTTACATTAGTTGAGGTGCACAATGTCCAATGTCGGACCAGGGCCAAGATCAAGGTAACTTTTGGCTTAGCCACTCTCAACTTAGGCTTTTGGCCTAAGTCAATGTTCACATGTCCAAGGAGGGACCGGGACCAAGACATTTATTTCAGGGAAGGTGAGTTAGGTGAATCAAAAGAAATGGTCTATTTAAGGCTCAAACATTTAGATCAAAGGGAACATTGATTTCATTTGGTTGGATCATTTTAGGCTTAAGTGGACTATTTTGAACAAGGGCTTATGATCACTTCCCAACTTCTAGCCTAGATCATCTTAGTAGGACCAACGGGGCAAGTTCTAGATTGACACACACTGCCTGAACATTCAACTTTTCTCACACACTCTTGACACATTATTTCATTATCAGATTATCATATTACCCAGTTCAAGTTTTAGCCTAAGTCAAGAGGTCAAATTGGTTCCTTATCATGTCACATTGAGATCCAACACATTCAACTCATCAAGACTATCGATCTAGCACATTTCAACATTTTTGGACATGGATCATTTTTTATGCTTTTTATGCCATAGTGTAGAGCTGTCAATATGGGCCAGCCCACCCCATCCGGGCTAACCCATACATGCTTTGACATTTTACAGGCCAGGCCGGGCTAGCCCATTTTTGGTGTGGACCAGAAAACGGTCGGCCCAACCCACAAGTACGTGAGCTACAGGCTTGCCGGGCCAGCCCACTTTTTTTAATTTTTTTTTTATATAATTATTAAATTAAATTATAAATTATAATTTAAAAATATTATCATAAATATCGACAAAACAATATTACATGGTATTAATGTTACTACTTGTTAATCAAATCCACAAATAAAATTATATTTATAATATATATTAAGTTTTTTTTCAAGTAAAAATATAAATATCTAAATAAAAATATTAACTTAATTGTTTTGCAATGATCACAATAAAACACAAAAAATATGACAATATTCCAACCATAAAAAAGTAAAAAATAAACTCCTTAAAAAAATCATGAAACTTATGGTGTATCTAACACTTCATGAAACCTATGGCGTATCTAACACTTCATGATCATCTTCATCAAGCATATCTGAATCAACTTGTGGGAATGTTGTCTTAACATCTTCATTTTCATCTGCAATTTATATGTGATTTCAATTAGTTAAATATTAAAAAATAACTAAATTGAGAATTATAATATTTAAATGTACACAAAAATATATTACCAGTTTGAGAAAAACCATGTAACCAGTTTCGAGTAGCAACAAGTGTTTGGACATTTTCATGATGTATGCTTTGGTTCTTCTAAGTAAAGATCTAATTCTGACTTTCCATCGCTAGAAACAGTTTCATTCTCAAATGCTTTAAATTCCTATAAAGTTAAAAACATGACAATAGTTAATACATGCAAGAATAGTAAAGACAATAATATACAAAGAAAAAATAGTTGATATAGTTAGAAATATATTCAATTTTTAACAAGATGAAAATTACTTACATTAAATACTTTGAATCCTTTGGGTTTCCTCCTAGCTTCAGTTGGTGTAGTCCGAATAGTTGAGGAAGCACTAACAACATTTTGCTTGTTTCTATAATGATCGAAAAGCTCATACAATTTATTCTTCACAAGTGAGATCTTTTTTTTGTGTGGAAATAGAATCCAACTTAGAATAACAAAAACTTAAAAATTGTAATTTCATGCGGGGATCAAGAATTGCTCCATACGCAAGTACTACACTATATTGCTTCCAGTATATTTCAAACTTCTCATGCATATTTGAAGCCATATCCTTAATAACTTTATCTTCATTATTCAACTTCTCTTTGAGCATGCATTCAATTCTCCAAATTTGCAAAAAATACAAGTTAGAGGTCGGATAACTTGAACCAGAAATCAAATTTGTTATTTCATGAAATGGCTCCAAGACTTCACATACTTTTTCAGCCCTTCTCCATTGATCAAATGTAGGACAGTGAGTATAATTTCTATCATGTAAATGTAGACTAGAAAAAACCTTTTCATATGGGAGAGCACTTTCAAGCATCAAATATGTCGAGTTCCATCTAGTTACTACATCTAAACATAAACCAAGATTAGTTTCAATTCCAACATCCCTTATTCTATTATCGGCATAGGACTTTTGCCGACTTTGGGTCGTCGTCAACCTCTCTCTAAAGAGTCAAACTTTTTCAATAGCATCATAGACTAGTTTGATATCAATTTGAGCAAACTTACCTACTTCAAATCAACCAACCAGAGATCTACACCTCCTACCATATAGTGATTCAAACGGAGCCATGGAATTGCTAAAGTGGTAACGATTGTTGTAGGCAAATTCTATCAATGGGAGATGATCATCCCAATTACCTTGGAAATCTATGACACATGCCCTCAACATGTCCTCTAAGGTTTTAATGGTGCGTTCCGCTTGACCATCCGTTTGAGGGTGGAAAGCGGTACTAAGTTTAACATTGGCACCAAGACCTTGTTGGAACGTCTTCCAAAAATATGAAGTAAATTGAGTACCCCGATCTGATATGATAGATAGAGGGACCCCATGCAACTTCACTATCTCCTTGATGTACAATTTGTCATAGTCTTCCGCCAAAAATGAAACCTTGACGTGGGTTGATTTTGTCATCCTATCAATAATGACCCATATAGAATCATGTTGCCTTCGAGTACGAGGTAAACCCACCACAAAGTCCATGTTCACCTCCTCCCACTTCCAAGTGGGAATATTTATATCTTAGAGCAAACCTCCTGGTCTCAAGTGTTCTGCCTTAACCTATTGACAATTCGGACACTTGGCTACAAAACCCGCTATATCCTTCTTCATGCCATTCCACCAATAGACTTCCCGTAGGTCATGGTACATCTTGGTGGCTCCTGGATGAATAGAATACCGCGAACCATGAGCCTCTTTCAAAATTTTCTCTCTCAAGCCATCGACATCCGGAACACATAATCTACCTTGGTACTTAAACACCCCATCTCCCCCTTGGGAGAAAGCCTCAACTGACTTGTTGAGAATTGATTATTTCAATTCCATTAAGTAGGATCAAGATGTTGCTTGGACTTTACATCAACAACAAAATCCGATTCGAAAATATGATGGACTATGAATCCAGCCTTGGTGGAATCCACTAGTTGGACACCTCACCGGGCCAACCTATGCACATCACGAACCAATTCCTTCTTCTCTTCTTCTAAATGAGCCAGACTACCCATGTACAATCTACTTAAGGCATCCACAACTACATTAGTTTTACCGGGGTGGTATAAGATACTCATGTCATAATCTTTCAAAAGTTCTAACCACCTTCTTTGTCGGAGATTCAAATTTTTTCGGCTAAACCTATATTGAAGACTCATGTGGTCGGTAAACACATCTACATGCACCCCATAGAGATAGTGTCTCCATATTATCAAGGCAAACACCATCGCCGCTAGTTTGAGATCGTGAGTTGGATAATTTTTTTCATGTACCTTGAGTTGTCTTGAAGGATATGCAATAACCTTACCCAGTTTCATAATGACACATCCCAACCCCACTCGATAAGTGTCACAATATACCACAAACCCATCGGTACCCTCCGATAAGATCAACACCGGAGCGGATGTAAGTCTATCTTTCAAATCTTGGAAGCTTTTCTCACAAGCCTCCGACTATACAAACTTTACTTTCTTTTGAGTTAAGGCTGTTAATGGAGAAACAATAGAGGAGAAACCCTCAACAAACCTCCTATAGTGACCGGCCAAACCCAAAAAGCTTCTAATATCAGTAGGAGCTAGAGGTCTAGACCAACTCTTGACCGCATCCGTCTTCCTAGGATCAACCTCTATACCCATGCCCGATACAATATGACCAAGGAAAGTAACTGACCTTAGCCAAAACTCACACTCGCTAAACTTAGCATATAATTGGTGGTCTTTAAGGACTTGCAACACTATCCTCAAATGATCCTTATGTTCACCTTCACTCCTTGAATAGATCAAAATATCATCAATAAAAACAATCACAAACGAATCAAGATATTGCCTAATACCCTATTCATTAGGTCCATGAATGCCGCCAGGGTATTTGTTAACCCAAAACACATAACCACAAATTCGTAGTGACCGTACTGGGTCCTAAATGCCATCTTGGGAATATCACATCCTCTTACCCTTAGTTGATGGTAACCCGAACGAAGATCTATTTTGGAGAAAAAGGTATCCCCTTGGAGGTTATCAAACAAATCTTCAATTCTAAGAAGTGGATACATATTCTTTATAGTGACCTTGTTCAATTGGCGGTAATCGATACACATCCTAAGGGACCCATCTTTCTTTTGCACAAACAACACCGGTGCACCCCATGGAGATATGCTTGGTCGTATAAAACCCTTGTCTAGTAAATCCTTGAGTTGTGCTTTTAATTATTTCAATTTGGCCGGAGCCATCTGGTAAGGGGGAATGTATATGGGTTGTGTATCCGGCAAAAGATCAATGCCGAAGTCTATTTCCTATTCAGGAGGAATATTGGGCAAGTTATCGGGGAAGACTTCCGGATACTCATTCACTAGGGGGACCGACTCTAAAGAAAGAGTCTCGGACTCAACATCCATAACCCTAACAATGTGATACATGCACCCTTTTGAGATCATTTTTCTAGCTTTTAGACATGAAATGAATCGACCTCTAGGGATTGAATTTCCCCCATTCCATTCCATAATGGACTCATTTGAAAATTGAAACTTTACTACCCAAGCTCTACAATCAATGGAAGCAAAACAAGCATGCAACCAATCCATCCCCAAGATTACATCAAAATCAAGCATGTCTAATTAAACCAAATCTACCAAAGTGACTTTATGAGACAAAGAAATAGGACAACTCCTATATATTCTTTTAGCTACAACCGAGTCACCAACCAGGGTAGAAAACAAAAAAGGCTCTATTAGGGTTTCAGGGAGTACATTAAATTTCATAGCCACAAAGGGTGTAACAAAATATAAAGTGGCCCCGGGGTCTAATAATGAATAAACATCAATGGAAAAGACTTGCAACATACCCGTTACAACATCCGGGGAGCTCTCTTGGTAACATTTTGATTGAAGAGCATATAAGCGATTCTTCTTAGGAGCATCAGAATTGGAACCACTAGGAGGAGCTTGATTTCCCTCTCTTCCCTTGGTCTTACGAGTTCTATAATTAGAAAAGGCGGAGTGCATCCCTTCTGCGAATTGCCAAGTGTGCTTGGTGATGCTCATGCTTCAGCTTCTTCGTTCTTTTCAGCCTTTTTGTTCCTTTTTGCACCTAAGTGTCCATGCTTCAACTAAAATTTCAAATACTTGAAACCTAAGAGTTTTCATCAGATATTGAGACAAAATAAGCATTTGAGGATACTATTTCTATCAAAATAAAGACCTACATGTGTCCAATTTGTGAACTCATCACTATAATATGCTTTGATCTTGAAATATGTTGATTGGTATTTTTCATTGCATTTCTCTATGTTAAATCGATATTTGACTTTTATCTATTCCGTTGGGATTTAGACTTTGTACCGAGAGGGCTTTGAGGTGGAGGTTCAAAGAGGGTAGTCTCTAGTAGCAACCTCTAGTCCCAAACTGCATGCCCCCGTAGGATTGTCTTAAATGACCTAGCTAAAGGATCCACTTCAGCAAAACATGATATGTATGTATTATACCTTGGCAAATAGATTCCCCATCTTTTGGTATGAGAGATTGATGAGTCCGAGATTTGGACTCATTTAGGGCTTCATTTATATGTGTTTAGTGTCTTCAAATGCTTATTTTTTGCTAATAATTGATGTAAAACCCTTGATTTCCAGGTATATGGATTGAGGAACAAACCAAGGACACTAATTTGCAAAAAGGACCGAAGCAAGCTGAGAGAATGAAAAAAACCAAGTTTGGTGATCGCTAAGTCCACTTGGCGAGTCGCTGAATGGCTACTTGAACGCCTAAAGTTCCAGTGTGCCAAGCCTTGAAGGAAATAATCAAGTTGGGTAGAGAAAGGAGCAGTCAACAGATCGCTGAGTGGTTCTGAGATGCAGTGTTGGATCGCCTAAACTTACAGACCTTGAGGATGTTGAAGGCCAAGGCAGAAAGGCGATTGAAGTGACCAAAGGGCAGATCACCGAGTGGTTCGGCGAGCCCGATTTACTTCACCTAGTGACTCTTCGCAACATATTTTTGGCGACTATAAATACATTTTTGAACATTTAGTTTAGTATCGAAGTTCATATATTTTTTAGTCTATTATTGAGTTTTGAACTGGGAGACAAGTTTTCTCTAGTTTTTCCTTTAGCTTTGAAGAATTGAAGTTTTTCACTTTTGAGAAATTGAAAATGGGTCTTTGAGATTTTTTGAATTGGACCATTGTAAGGACAAATTCAATCTTACCCATTTAATGGAAACTCAATTTGGTAACAATTTTTATCTTTTTATGATGTCTAGCTAAAACCCCAAATTTTTGGGGTGTGATTATGTGATTATGGGATGATTTAGTTTATGGATATTGCTAATTGTTAGTTTAAATGCTATTTGGAAGTGAGTTCAATCATTAATTGTGGTTTAATTTAAGAATTGTAGTTGCAAATGCAGTTCTACACTTGTGTTTTTGGCTTGCTCGAGAGAGAGGTTTTAAAACTAAAATTATTGATTGATGGTCTGTAGGCATTGGGTTGTCATTAGTTCAGCTCGAGAGAGTGAATCCTAAACCCTTTTCCA
Organism: Solanum chiquidenum; assembly: GCA_029582725.1. Taxonomy (NCBI): domain Eukaryota; kingdom Viridiplantae; phylum Streptophyta; class Magnoliopsida; order Solanales; family Solanaceae; genus Solanum; species Solanum chiquidenum. The sequence continues at coordinate 28,071 of JAJOOS010002188.1, forward strand.
CACATTCGACTCGAGAGAGTGAATGGACTAAAGTGTAGGTTGATCTTATTTTGCATGCTTGTTGATGTTTGAGAGAAATCGACTTTATTCGGGGTAAATTATTTGAGAGAAAGTTTACCTCCTCTATAGTCTAGCTTACTCACTAATATTTAGCTATTTTCTAATAGTTGCAATTACCCATTTGTCTATATCAGCCTATAATCAAATCACATCCCAAGAACCCGTCTCATAATTGTTATTTCGTATTGTTTATTGCTGCTTGTAGTTGATAAGTTCAAACCAAAACCCCACATTTGACATTCGTGTCACCCCCTGATTTGAATGATATTTTTATTCATATATTTTTATTCCTATGACTGATTTGAGCATGTTCGTACTTCCTTTTTGAATCTTAAACATGTACCTCTCCTTGTGGGATTCGACCCCAACTCACATAGTTGGATTTTATACTTACTACCCATCATTGACACTTAGAATTGGATGAAGTGTCCTTGAAACATTAATCAAAATGGTGCCTCTACCCGGGATCGAACCTGGGTCACCCGCGTGACAGGCGGGAATACTTACCACAATACTACAATGACACTAATTTCCAGGTATATGGATTGACGAACAAAGTAAGGACAATAATTTGCAAAACAACAATGAAGGAAGCTAAAAGAATGAAGAAAAGCAAGTCTGGTGGTCGCTGAATGGATACTTGACCGCCTAAATTTCCAGTGTGCTAAGCCCTGAAGGAAAGAATCAAGATGGCGAGAGAAAGGAGCAGTTGGGGGATGGCCGAGTGGTTCGGTGAGCCCGACTTACTTTGCCGAGTGACTCTTCGCAGAACATTTTTGGCGACTATAATTGCATAGAAGAACGCAACTGTTGCAAAAACCGGGATTTTAGTAGTAGGTGGCATCCCCTCTTAGTTTTGAGTAGGCGGAACCATTCTGTTTTGGTTCTTCTCCACGGGTGATCCAGGAATTTTCCGCCCGTCCAGTGTGCTTCTTTCACGACATGCTATAGTCCTGGGTGTCTTCCAGTGGTCTTCTAGCCTTAGAAGAAGTCGTGTCCGCCCCCGGCATCTGCAACGTCCTCCTTTGATATTCTAATCTGGGAGAACTAAAAGACTGACCCATTCGGTGACTTTCGCGGTCGCCCTCACTAAACCAACTTGAATCTGAACTACGATTCAGATCAAGTCTTACCGAAATAGGATTTCCTTTTCGTGCCATATGCGCTTAGACTTTACTTTTTCCCCCTTTTTCTTCCCGGTCCAATATTTGTTCTCGAAGGTCTTCGTTTCCGTGTAGAAGCAAACTCTCCAAATTTATGACCAACCTTTCCTTCAGTAATCTTACAACGAACAGGAGTTTTTCCATTGTAAATTCGTACGGAGCAATCAACGAATTCCGGCGTACATTTTTGAACATTTAGTTTAGTATCGAAGTTCATATATTTTTTAGTCTATTATTGAGTTTTGTACTGGGAGACAAGTTTTCTCCAGTTTTTCCTTTAGCTTTGAAGAATTGAAGTTTTTCACTTTTGACAACTTGGAAGTGGGACTTTGAGATTCTTTGAATTGGACCATTGTAAGGACAAAATCAATCTTACCCAGTTAATGGAAACTCAATTTGGTAACGATTTTTATCTTTTTTATGATGTCTAGCTAAAACCCCAAATTCTTGGGGTGTGATTATGGGCTGATTTAGTTTATGGGTATTGCTAATTGTTAGTTTAAATTCTATTTGGAAGTGAGTTCAATCATTAATTATGGTTTAATTTAAGAATTGTAGTTGCAAATGTAGTTCTACCCTTGTGTTTATGGCTTGTTCGAGAGAGAAGTTTTAAAACTAAGATTATTGATTGATGGTATGTAGGCATTGGGTTGTCATTGGTTCTGCTCGAGAGAGTGAATCCTAAACTCTTTTCCACACATTCAGCTCGAGAGAGTGAATGGACTAAAGTGTAGGTTGTTCTTATTTTGCATGCTTGTTGATGTTCGAGAGAAATCGACTTGATTCGGGGTAAACTGTTCGAGAGAAATTTTACCTCCTCTATAGTCTAGCTAACTCACTAATATTAATCTATTTTCTAATAGTTGCATTTACTCATTTGTCTATACAGCCTATAATCAAATCACATCCCAAGAAATCGCTCATTATTATTATTTCGTATTGTTTATTGTTGTTTGTAGTTGATAATTTCAAACAAAAACCCCCCATTTGACATTCGTGTCACCCCCTGATTTAAATGTTTTTATTCGTACATTTTTATTCCTATGACTGATTTGAACATGTTTGTACTTCGTTATTGAACCTTAAACACATACCGCTCCCTGTGAGATTAGACCCCAACTCACTTAGTTGGGTTTTATACTGACTAGCGATCGTTGACACTTAGAATTGGATGAAGTGTCCTTGAAACGTTAATCAAAATGGGGCCGCTGCCGGGGAGTGGTGTTGTTTAAGATTCTTTTCGCAAAGTTGAATTTTGTTCTTTTTAGTCATAGTTTAATTTACTTACTTTCAGTTTTGGTTTTCATGTTGCTTGTTTAGAACAGAAGAAAGGAGCATGTCTTGTAGCAACGGTAACCAAGTGAGCCACCCTTCTTCGAAAATGATGATTCTTAGGAATAACATCTTAATTTTCTGGCAATTGGAGGGTGAGGCAATGGATGAGTTCTTGCTGAGATTTAAGACACTATTGTTGCAATGCCCAACTAATGGAATCTCTGAGGTCTTGGTCCTGAGAGCAGAGGAGTGGCTGACCAAATTTGTCCAGGTGGTCTCACACGACTACCCTATGCAATAGCAGTCCAACTCTTTGATCACATGGCCAAGACCCACAAGGAGATAGAGAAGGACCAGGTCTTGGCCATACTGTTGACTCAGCTGGATCTCTTGGCCAGAAAGATCATTGAATTGGAAGTACTATACCAAAAGAAAGATAGGTACATTCCCCCTCATGAGCGTAGAAAGTCCAAGGAGTACGAGGGTGGACAAGTAGAAAAGATGCTGTCACTCATTCTCCACAAAGTCAAAAAACACGACAGAGTGTTGAAAGAGATAAAAGAGAATGTCTCAATGCTGAATCAGATGAATGCTTATCATTCCATATCTATTCAGCTAATGGAGACCCAAATGGGTCATATGTTATATTATCTCTACCCCAAACAAAATGGGAAACTGCTGATGAGTCCATAATTTGGACTCATTTAGGGCTTCAATTTAATAGATTTAGTGTCCTCAAATGCATATTTTGTATCAATAACTGATATAAATCCTTGAATTTCAGGTATTTGGATTGAGGAACAAAGCATGAAAACTATTGAGCAAAAAGGAACAAGGCAGTTGAAAGAACAAAAAATAGAAAGCCGAGTCACCGAACGGCCATTGTCTCGCCTAATGTTCCAGTGTACCAAGCCCTTAAGGATAAAATCAAGTCGGCTATATAAAGGAGTAGTTGGTGAGTCGCCGAATGGTTCCGCGATGCAGTACCATATCTCCCAAAGTTACAGAGCTTGAAGTTGCTGAAGGCAAAAGCAAAAAGACGATGGATTTGACCAAAGGGCGGATCGCCGAGCGGATTGGCGATCCCGACTTATTGCGCCGAATGGTCCTTCGCAACACATTTTTGGGCGACTATAAATATGTTTTTAAATTCTTACTTTAGTATTTAACATTCAATAGTTTTCATACTGAGTTTTAGAGAATTTTCTCCTTAGCTTTGAAGATTTAAAGATTTCCATTTCTGAGAAATTGGAAGTGGGTGTTGAAGATTCTTCATCTTAGACCTTTGTAAAGACCATATCAATCCTACCCAGTTGATGGAAACAAAACTTGGTAATGATTTTTTACCTTTTTATGATGTCTAGCTAAAACCCCAATTCTTGGGGTGTGAATGTGATTATAGGTTGATTTAGGTGCTGGGTATTGTTAATTGATAGTGTAAATGTTGTTTAAAAGTGATTTCGTTCAGTAATTGTGGTTGAAATTAATGGGTTGTAGTTGCAAATACAATCCTAACTTCGTGTTATTGGCTTGCTCGAGAGAGAGGTTTTAAAGCCAAATAAGTTGTTGAATCGGTGGTCTGTGGGAATTGGGTTGTCATGGGTTCAGCTCGAGAGAGTGAACCCTTAACCCTTTTCCACATATTCAGCTCGAGAGCGTGAATGGACTAAGGCGAAAGTTGTTCTTCATTGCTTCTTACTGGTGTTCGAAAAAAATAATTTGATTCGGGGTAAATTGTTCGAGAGAAAGTTTACCCCTATTAAAGTCTAGCTTATTCACTGATTTACAACTATTCATTATTAATTGCAATTACCCGATCATCTACTTTAGCTCATAATCCAATCACATCCCAAGAACCCATCTCTATACTTGCTATTTTCGTGTTATTTGCTGTTGTAGTTGATAGTTGAAAACAAATCCCCCTGATATTTGACACTTGTGTCGCCCCTAACTTGAACCATGCTTTTATTCGTAAATGTTTTTAGCTATGATTGACTTGAGCATATTCTTACTTGCCTATTGATTCTCAATTACAAACCACTCCCTTGGAATTCGACCCCAACTCACTTAGTTGGGTTATATTACTACTTTACGATCGTTGGCACTTAGTATTGGATGAAGTGTCCTGATACATGAAATCAACTGCCTAGTGGCACTAGGGCAAACCCCACGAAGCAAAATTGAGTGGGGACTTGTTTCGTGCCACGACGTTAACTAAGACATTTCTTGGGAGGCAACCCAAGTTTTATTGCTTTCTTTTTGTTCTTGGAATAATCATTTGTTGATTGTGCATGTGAAAAAGTGGAACGTGTTTGAAAAGTGCAGGTTGGCGAGCAAAATGCCCAGTTGGTGACTCGTCGAAGAGGTCGGCGATCCCGACTTTGTCTGCCGTTTAAACCCTCACATTAACTGGAGGTCCTGTAAAACTCGGCGAGCTAAGTACACACTCGGCGTGTCGTTGAGTGGTTCGGCGAAGAAAATTAATGTCGCCTTTTAAGTTCATACAATCACACCCGCACTATAGTTTTTGATATTTTTGCATTTTTACCTCTTTCTAGTCATTAAATATGTGTTCGGAGTTGGATACTTTGCCGCCTAGCATTTCAAATCGTATATTCGGCATTAAAGGTTGGTTTTCTTAACCCTGAACATGTATTTAGCGGTTATACTTGTAACGACTCGGAAAATGATAGAATGAAACTAGAGCCTCATATGTGAGTTTGGAGTCGAGAACTTAATGAAATGATTTTATTTGAATTTGACCCAAAAAGTTCTTAAAAATGTGCTTTGGAAGTTACCGGAAACTTGTTTAGCTGTATATAAAAAGATGCGTTTCGTTTTTCGAAAATCCGACTTCATATTCTTGTTTAGGGGGTCAAATTGAGTGGGTAATGGGTCTAACCCAAATTTTAGAGCAACCGTATCAAAATCCGAAATTTCCAAGTGAAGCCTTTTTCGAGGGTCTACTTTGGAGGGTCATATATCCTAGCACACAAATTATTGGGTGGCCAATAACATATCCATGGAAATCCCTTTGAGTTAGCTACCTAACGCA